>PVLC010005029.1:47718-79967 GCA_004027655.1 Graphiurus murinus | reverse complement strand
AAAAAAAAAAAAAAAAAAAAAAAAAAAAAAAAAAAAAAAAAAAAAAAAAAAAAAAAAAAAAAAAAAAAAAAAAAAAAAAAAAAAAAAAAAAAAAAAAAAAAAAAAAAAAAAAAAAAAAAAAAAAAAGACACATTCTAGTTCTGTTCTCTTTGCTTTGAGAGGAATTGTCCATGGAATGGACTGAGATCTATATATCTCATGGGGGAAAGGGGGCTCATTGTGATCTTGTGGCTTGAGATATAAACAATAAATGAATGTATCTGAAGTTCAACAGTTTTTCCCCAGTTATCAATTGATATTTATGCAACCAATTCCAACATGTAATAGCTTAAAATAACATTTAGTTTGCTTAGCAATCTGTAGTATATATGGGGCTTGGCAAGGACAGTCTGTCTCTGCTCCATGCACCATAAGCTGAGGCAGCTGAAAGGCCAGGAGCTGGGATCATCTGAGGATTTATTCCCTTATATATCTGATGCTCAGGCTTAGAAAAACCAAACAGCTAATGGATGAACAGATGAAGCTCCCTTGGCTTCTCTACCTGTCCTTATGTGGCCTCTTCAAAAGGTCCATTCATGGCACATGCCTGAAATCCCAGTACTTGGGAGGCTAAGACAAGAGGCTCCCATGTTCATAGCTAGCCTTAGCATCTTAGTGAGGTCCTGCACAACTTAGTGAGACCCTGTTTCAAAATAAAATAGGGCTTGAGGTGTAGCTCAGAGGTAGAATGCCCCTGAGTTCAATCCAGAGTACCACAAAGTAAAAAAGTCCCCCAGCATAATAGCTTCAGGATAGCTAGACTTCTTAAATATCAGCTCCAGGTTTTGAAGACTTGTGTCCCAAGGAAAACAGAACCTGGAAGAAGCATATATCCTTTATGATACAGCTTCAGAAGTAACAACATATCACTTCCACTTCATTCTGTTCACAGAGACTGTCACAAATACCCTTCCCTCATGCCCCAGATTCTCAGATCTTGTAGGAGTCTGGACATTTTAGCAAAATATAATATGTCATATATTTATATATCAATATTTTTTCTATTTGTAACCACAAGTAGTTACAATATATTCACAATGTAGTATGTTAAGATTTACTGAATTATAAGGGAATATTTTCCTTGGGAAAACTATTTAAATATTGCAATGTAATCTAGATTATAAAATATGATCTACGACCCCAAAATAAATATCTTGAAAGTTGATACATCTACAGCAATTTAAGGAGGCTAATACGTATATTAATATAGTTTGAAAAAAAATACATTGAAAGGGTTGGCTACCTTTTTAAGCCTCCAAATGGATATATTCTTTTTAGCATTACAGAAGTAGCCAGAACACTAAGTGCTATCTTCAAAGATAAAGCATAGGATCTAGAAAATGCATCACTTTTATGTCAATTTATATTTCATTTTAAATTTAAACCCCAATCAATATTCCTGTCCTAATTCAATCCATCCATTTCTCCCTCTCTACATTATAGTCCTCATTTAAAATATAATCTCTTCTCATAATAGATAGTTTTTCTAAGAGTAAAATAACTTCAATTATAAGACTGAAAGAGGAAAGGTTTATGTTAAACATGTCAAATAATTCCATATTAAGTACCTAAAGAACAAGAAATCAAAGGTGCTAACATGAGAGAAGAGAGGTACAACTATCAAAGTAGAAGAATTTTTGTTTAAAATTTACTGACCCTTTGATGATCTTCTGTATTAAGTCGTAGTTTATTGGCTTTGACTCCACACTATCACAATAACCAACTAAAAAAATGTGTCATTTCACCACAGCATTATTTCAGAGGAACCATTCTTTTGTCATACTGGGAATTGGACTCAGGGGCATTCTACCTCTGAGCTACACCCCCAGTACTATTTTATTCTATTTCTTTTATTTTGAAACAGGGTCTTGCTAAGTTGCTAAAGGCGGCCTTATAATCTGCTATCCTCCTGTCTCAGCCCTCCAAGTACTGGGATTACAGACATACACCACCACACCTGGCTAGGGGAATCATTCTTAAAAGAGATGGCAGTAGCAATGCCTTGAATTACCTCTTTCAAATAATTAACTCAATTGATTTGAAGTACATTCCCTCTCTCTTCCTTGACTACATTGAGTGTGCACATGTATTCATCACTACTCACTGGCTTGCTTTCTCCCGTACTCACGTAGCTAAAACCACTTAGGCATCTTTCTCCATTATGTCCATTTTAATCCTGAAAGAGCCTCTACTGGTACCCAATAGAACATAAGATGGAGTGCAAATAGTATCGTAATTCCTTAAAATCATATTATCTTAGAGGCTTATGCCTGCTTGGAAGCACAAAGGGGAGAAAAAAAAGACATAAATATAAGAAGGCATATATAGGGGAAACGATTACTACTTTTTATAACTCAGCCCATAAAACCAGATAACACTCTCCAGTATACTTGAAGGAAAATGTTTCCATTCTTTCTATTCCTGGCACTTTTCCTGAAGAATGGAGAATGACAAATGTCATGAAACTATTGGGTACAGTTCTTTGAAGAACTGTCCTCTATTGGGTACAGTTCTTTGAAGCTGTTTGCACTAACCAGAGTTGGAGATAGATATTGCTCCTCCAGACACCAGGTTAATCAAAGGTCTCCTCAGACTCATCTCATCCCATGTGTATCCAAGGTGAATTAGGAAGACAGAATAGGAGAAATGCCACTTTGGGCAGAGAATTTTTGTGTGTGTGGTACTGGGGATTGAACCCAGGGGTATTCTACTTCTGAGCTATACCACCAGCACTTTTTAAAATATTTTTTATTTGAAATAGGGTCTCACTAAGTTGTGGAGGGCCTCGCTAAATTGTTGAGGCTGGCCTTGAACCTGGGATATTCCTGTCTCAGCCTCCCAAGGATTACAAGCATAAGCCATCATGCCCAGCGTGGGCACAAACTTTTGACAGATTACAGCTTAGTTTTCGTGGATATAAAATGGTATTGTAGCCGGGCGTGATGGTGCATGCTTGTAATCCCAGCATTTGGGAGGCTGAGACCAGAGGATCTGGGTTCGCGACCAGCCTCAGCTACCTAGTGAGGCACTCTGCAACTTAGTCAGACCCTGTTTCAAAAAATAAATAATAAAAAATAGGGCTGGGGGTATAGCTCGGAGGTAGAATGCCCCTCAGTTCAATCCGCCAAAAAAAAAAAAAAAAAAATATATATATATATATATATATATATATATATATATATAATATATGCTCTTTTAAGTTCTCTAGTTCAGTTAAGTACATTATTCCTGTTTTCATTTTGTTGATAAACCTTCTTTGATAGAGCTTATAGATCATAATTTAAATATCATATATAGATTTGATCATTTTTCTAATATTTTAAATTGTATTTCTTGGTATGGAAAGAAGGAGGGAGCAAGAGGTAGAGAAAGGGAGAAAGAGACAGGGAGATGAAAGAGATGAGAGAGAGAGAGGGAGAGAGAGAGAAAGAGATTATTTATTTTATTGCCTTCTTGATCTAAATGTTAAATATTGACACCCATAATTTATATTTTCACTATTTTTATTTACTCCAAATAAAAATACATTTAATTTCAGTATATTAGAATTTATGCCTTTTCTTTTGTAATTAGTATTTTTATGTATGATCCAAAAATGTTTTCTTCACTCTTGAATCACATAATTTTCTTATATGTTCTTCTGAATATTTTAAGTTTTACTTTAACACTTAATAAACTGATCCATCTAAATATTTTTGCATATAATATAAGGTAGAGGTTGTTTTTGTTTCTTACATGGAACATCAATTGTCCCATTAAGAGACCATCTGTTCTATACAGAGCTTTCTAGGTACCTGTGCTGTTCCCTCTCACACAATTGCTCACATACATACTTGCTAGTATCACTGGCATCTATTATTATTTTTTTATTTTTTATTTTTTTGCAGTACTGGGGATTGAACCCAGGGACATTCTACCTCCGAGCTACACCCCCAGCCCTATTTTTTATTCTTTATTTTGAAACTGGGTCTCACTAAGTTGCAGAGGGCCTCACTAGGTAGCTGAGGCTGACAGCGAACCCGGATCCTCTGGTCTCAGCCTCCCAAATACTGGGATTACAAGCGTGCACCACCATGCCCGGCTTCACTGGAATCTACATTCTGCTTCAAATAACAATTTGTAACTTTACAAACTCCCTACTGTCTTTATTGCTAATAATACATACCAATGTGTCTTGTTTGTTTTTGATTTAACCCAAGGGATAGACGGGAGATGGGGGGGGCACCCGAAAGTACATCAAGGTTACTCACTAAACCGGAGGGAGGGCGAGGGAGTGGGGTGGGAATCTAGGGAAGGTCAAATGAGAAATGTGGGCACATATGTCGTTATTAATTTGTACCTAACAAAGATGTATGCTTACAACGCACGAATAAAAAAAAAAAAAAAAAAAAAAAGAATATGACACCAATTCTTTGGCCTTTGCTCCTGCTTATAAATTTGTCAACATCCTTCATGAACTATATTAAGAGTTTTATAAGCCCTACTTTGAATATATAGAAGACTTTGGGGGAGAACTGACATGGATTGTAATCCATTCATTTGTCTTTTTTGTTTGTTGAAGTAAAAAAATATCCTTATAAACTTCAGTCATTTCTCGACGGACTTATTGTTAGCTACATTATATTTGGGAATGGTAATGTAAATAGTAATATTGTAAAATAATATTTTTGTGTTACTTGTCATAGATTTCTGTTTGTTAATCAGACATCAAGACAGCTTGCTAAATACTCTTATTTAATTCTAAAAATTATATTATTTAACTTTGGTGTGTTCTATGCATGCAATCAGATAAAAATGATAGTTTTCTTTCTTAATTTCCAACCCATATTAATTCTTGATAATCCTAAATACTTTTCTTATGACACTACCTAGGCCATACATACAATTTTGTGCCAAAGCAGTTGTGATGAGGATCTGTGTATTTTTTCAAACTGAAAGGAAGTAATTTCCCTATTTTATTATTGAACACAAAGTTGACTGGAGGTAACTTGCACAGATTTTTTTTGTGTAAAAAGAAAAAAAAAAAGATGGTTTGATGCTCCCTGTTCTTATTTCCTCTTCTGTGGCACAAAGGAAAATTATATTTCTTAACTTTCCACATGGTTAGCATGGGGTCCTACTATGCAGTTCTGACCATTGGTGAATGGAAAAATATCAAGTACACAGCTTCCAGGTTTAAATCAGGACGTCCAATAATCAACCTTCACGCAGTGTCATCCAAAGTGTTTCTCTCTGTCCATAATGCTAAAAGCAGAAAAATAACAGGATGCTAGATCCTTCAGAGCTATCCAAGCCCTTGTAATCACATGTCAATCAGTAATTGGAAGCAGGATGTCCTGGGAATTAGGCATGATCTTCAGGAAGACATTTCTCTTCAGCTGAGGCAAACCCAAACAGGGCTGACTACTTGAGGCTTTGTGCTACCTGAACTTACACCTTCTGGGGGTATATACTCACTTTTTCAGGAAGTTCTAGGAGGTGGATTACAAGATTTACTTGCTTCAAGAAGAGTTGTCCAAACCACACTATACTGTGACTTGAGTGGATATCAACAACCAAAATAAACACTCATCTTCTGGATAATTTAAATAAATTTCCAAGTGTTTTTGAATTAAAACTTGGAGAAATTACCTACATGTCTGAGATTGTGCTTTCTTTAAGAGAAAATAAACTATCTGATTAGTATAAGATATTTTAGATCCTCTTTAATTGACAATTGAATCATTTTTATTTTTATTTATTTATTTATTTATTTATTTTTGCGGTACTGGGGATTGAACTCAGGGGCATTCTACCTCCTAGCTACACCCCCAGCCCTAGTTTTTATTCTTTATTTTGAAACCGAGTCTCACTAAGTTGTGGAGTGCCTCACTAGGTAGCTGAGGCTGGCCGCGAACTCGGATCCTCCGGTCTCAGCCTCCCGAATGCTGGGATTACAAGCATGCGCCACCACGCCCGGCTCTGACAATTGAATCATTTTTAAATTTACAAGTTATGTATTACTATTTCAAAATGTTTGACTGGTCTTGACAGTCTCTTATTGCTTGCTCATTTTTATTCCAATGTTTAATTTTTAAAACATTTAATACACAGATATTTAGAATCATGAGCAATGGGGCATACCTATAATCACAACTACTCTGGAGGCTGTAGCAAGAGGGATGAAAAGTTCAAAGCAATCCTGGGCAACACAGTGAGGGCCTGTGCTAAATTTAAAGGACTGTGATTGTAGCTCAGAAATATAGTGGCCCTAGTTTCAATCCCCAGTAATACTAAAAAACAGCTATTTTATATGTTTCATCATATGAATCTAATATTTAAGTCCTTGGGGGAGTTCTAAATATATTGTGTATTTTTTTTTTGCTAATTATCTCTAATTGTAGCTATTTCCTTGTGGTTTTGGTGGTAGTCATCTTTGACATTACACATGATTGATTAAACAATAGAAATATCAGGGCCAAAACATGGATTCAGAAGACAAAAGCAAACTGGGACTTTTTTCCTCCTTTGAGGATGTTTGTCTACCATGGAGTCTCAGGTTATATCCCTCCACCTCATGGAGAGCCTATGGGTCAAATATCTATTTTCAACACTGTATGTCATGCATTTATAATCTATTTTCCGCTCACTACCTCTTCCTTTCCACTCTCCTCTTTTTTGGAAGCTCCCTTACACTTTTTAAGTTAGCAATGTATTCAAATGTTTGTTAAAAATGTTGTAAAAATTGAAAAGGGAAGAAAATCCATGTATGCACAATAATAACATAATAACCACTTTCCCATTTTTGTATTAACAGCATATAAGAGCAAAAAGAAGTTGTGTAATTGACATGATTTGTGGCTTCTATGGTATCCTGATCACTATTGGCATCACTACTATCCTCCATATTTCATAAATGCCCCTGGAAGTAACAACCCACCTATTGTCATCAAGCTATTGGCCTCTTAAGTCTTGGCTTTCAAATACTAATCTCCATTAAAGGAAACCAAGACATCTGAAAAATGGATAATTCAAGATCTGTGACAAGATCTAGGACAGACAGATGAACCTGGAATATTTTCTGGCCTCAGGAAACAAAGAAGTGCTCAAAGAATCATAGAGACATTACAGAAACTGACAAGTTGAAGAAGCCCCCATTGGCTAAATCTGGGATTAAGATAAATACTGAGAACAGTAGATTAATAAAACAGGAAACATAAGCCAATGCCCATGTAAGTAAATTAATAAATTTAAAGTTTGAAGCTGAACAAAGGATTTACATGGTCTCAAAGTGCCTGTTCTACAAAATACTCATTAATTTAAAAATGGAAATAGTAACTTTCCAGTGGCTAGAAATGAGATTTTACTCAAGTGAACAACATCAGTATTAGTAATAGTGAATCAAATACAAAAGTTGTACATCACCTATTAGGAAGCATTGAGAACACAGCCTCACTGGACAACTTAAATGCAATTGTAAGAAAACACTAGGTAAACCCAAACTGATGGAAACTCTAGGAAGTAATAGACCTATAATCCCCCAAAATGTCAAGGTCATGAAAGATGACTGAAGAACTATTTTAGACTGAAGAACATACATGCACACAGGTCTCAGTTAACCATTCCCCAATTGCCACCCCACTTCCTCCCCCCTTCCCCCTTCTCATGCTCATTTTAGTAATTGACTTTGATATGTTAGTGACTGCATATCATGGGTATTAGGGTGTTTCCCCCTTCGCCCCTCCCATCACCTCCAGAAGAGTCACCTTCTTTGCATAGGCCCAACACTTCAACATATAGACACAGGTGAAAACTTTCTCAACAAGACTCCAAAGGCACAAGCAACTCAAAGGAAGATCAATACATGGGATTGCATTAAACTGAAGAGCTTTTAAACTGAAGAGCTTCTGTGCAGCAAAGGAAACAATCAAGAACCTCAACAGAGAGCCCACAGAGTGGGAGAAAATTTTTGCCAGCTACTCCTCCTATAGAGGACTAATATCTAGAATATACAGAGAACTCAAGAAACTCACAGCCAAGAAAGCAAATAACCCAATCAAAAATGGGCAAAGGATCTAAATAGATACTTCACAAAAGAAGAAATACAAATGGCTAATAAATGTATGAGGAAATGTTCAACATCACTAGCAATCAGAGAGATGCAAATCAAAACTACCCTGAGATAATGGCAATCATCAACAACACTAACAGTAACAAATGTTGGCAAGAATGTGGAGAAACAGGAACCCTTATATCCAGCTGGTGGGACTGCAAACTAGTACAACATCTCTGGAGATCAGTGTGGAGATTCTCAGAAGATTGAGAACAGATCCACGATATGACCCAGCTATACCACTCCTGAGCATGTTTCTAAAGGAATTGAAGACAGAATATTATAGCAGTACTTGCATGTCCATGTTTAGAGCAGCACAATTTACAATAGCCAAATTATGGAATCAGTCTAGGTTTCCATTAACAGATGAATGGATCACAAAATTGTGGTACATACACACGATGGAATTTTACTCAGCCATAAAGAAGAACAAAATTATGTTTTTGCAGGAACATGGATGGAATTTGAGAATATTATGCTGAGATTAGCCAGTCTCAGAAAACAAATAGTAGTATTTTTGTTTCATATGTGGAAGCTAGAGAGAAATTGGGAACCAAAAGGGACCTCAGGTAAAGGAATAGAGACTCCAGTGAAGTGATGGAGGGGGTTTAGGAAAAAGAGGGGGGGCGATATAATTAAGGTAACAGTTTAAATATTGCCATGTACATATATGAAAGTATCAATACCAATTTCAGTGACAATGTATGGGGAAGGGTAGAGACAGGGGTAGGATTCAGAAGGAAACACACCAATTATTGTGTGCATGTATATTCCTATCTATACCTCAGTATGATGAATAATTACAAAATACTAATGAAAGTATAAAAACAAAAAATTAAAAATAAAAAGGGCTTGAGTATAGCTCAGAGATAGAATGTCTCTGGGTTCAATCCCTAGAGCCACACAGACACACGGATACACACACAAACACACACACATACAAAATAGTAGGTTTGAATCAGTGTTTATTAGCTTCTACTCCCAGTGATTTGTGGAAAACTCCAATACATTAAAAAAAAGTTTCCAAATGGTTCCAGATATACCTATAGAATGACTCATATATTTCTTGTACCAAAAGGTGGCAGCAGGGATTATTTTACTATTGTTCTGTAGCTCCCTATAGTGAACCATCTTTCTGTTGACGCTAGTAGGCAGCCACAACTTCATCATTTCCTGCAGAACTTACTGCTGTTGTTTTTGCCTGCCAAAGGCAGTGTCTCAGTGATTAGTGCATGTTGATGTTTGCATCATGTTGGCTAATGCCTGATGTTGAGAATGATTAATGTCAGAGAGGAGAACATAATCTCCTGTCACTGGTGAAACTACAGGTAGGCCAATATTCTTCGGAAGCCACCATTTCATTTCTTGAAGTGAATTAAAAATGAAGAGAGCATAGGCCCGACACTTCAATATATAGGCACAGGTAAAAACTTTCTCAACAAGACTTCTAAGGCACAAACAACTCAAAGGAAGATCAATACATGGGATTGCATTAAACTGAAGAGCTCCTGTGCAGCAAAGGAAACAATCAAGAACCTCAACAGAGAGCCCACAGAGTGGGAGAAAATTTTTGCCAGCTACTCTTCTGATAGAGGACTAATATCTAGTATATACAGAGAACTTGAGAAACTTAAAACCAAGAAAACAAATAACCCAATCAAAAATGGGCAAAGGATCTAAATAGACATTTCACAAAAGAAGAAATACAAATGGCTAATAAATGTATGAGGAAATGTTCAACATCATTAGGAGTCAGAGAGATGCAAATCAAAACTACCTTGAGATTTCACCTAACCCCAATCAGAATGGCAATCATCAAAAATATAAACAACAACAAATGCTGGCGAGGATGTGGAGAAGTGGGAACCCTAATACATTGTTGGTGGCATTACAGATTAGTGCAACCACTTTGGAAAACAGTATTGAAGATCCTCAGACGAATGGGAATGAACCTACCATATGATCCAGCAATACCACTTCTGGGTATCTACCCAAAAGAATGGAAAACAAACTATCAGACCGATGCATGTGTACCTATGTTTATAGCTTCACAATTCATAATTGCCAAACTATGGAACCAGCCAAGAAGTCCATCAACAGATGAATGGATTAGAAAACTATGAGATACGTACACAATGGAATTTTACTCAGCCATAAAGAAGAAAAAATCATGTCATTTGCAGGGAAATGGATGGAACTGGAAAACATTATGCTAAGTGAGATTAGTCAGTCACAAAAAGTAAAAAATCGTATGCTCTCCCTAATATACGGAAGCTAGGGAGAAAGTGGGACATAGAGGGACTCTAGATGAAGAAGGATAAATCTTAGATGAGCAAAGAAGGTAACTTAACTGAAGATGTTGGGGGGGCACCCTAATGCACATGATGTACTTTCACAAACATATCAAAGTCAATCACTGAACTGAACTTCAGAAGGAGGGAGGGCGAGGGAGTGGGGTGGGAATTGGGGAAGGGTTAAATGAGAAATGTGTGCATGTATGCCTTTACCAGCTTGTACCTAACAAAGATGTATGATTACAAAGCACCAATAAAAAAATAAAGAAAAAAGAAAAAAAAAGATGCATCTGCTTCTTGTGTTCATTCACTTGGGGATTATGTTTTTAATTTTTTGTTCTCTGCCTTAAAATTATGTTAGAAATTGTCAAGTGTCCAAGGGATTGAAAAAAAAGCACAATCTAAGTGGCATATTAGTCTCTCTTTAGATTCTCTCTTTGCCTTGAGTTCATCATATATCTGTTTTCTTATTGTGCTATACTGCCTGGAATGCTAATTGATATGCCTACCTCTATCTACCCTTTAGATTTGTACAGATACTTGTAAACCTAATAAGTCACCAAAGCATAACCCTATATACATATGAATGTATTTCTAGTTCATTCATCAGAGAGAGAATATGAGCAGTAGGATATGCAGTTTTTCAAGGAGGTACCAGACTCCACTCGACTATATTGCATTGCAAGTTCATTACTCCCACTCCTAATGTTAAATGTTAAAAGCAACAGTGATTTTAAATAAAACCCTTACTGAATTCCTAATACATCTGTATAATATAATCACATAAGCACTACTATTTCAAAAATTTTTCTAAAATCTCATTTCTGTTTATTAAACTTGTTATGGAAATATATACACTAAGGATCATGCCATGTAATATTATGTTGTACAACTGTAAAATGTACTTGTATCACTTATATTAAAATTACAGATGATTATTTAAATTATTTTAATTAAAGCAAATTAATTACTCTCTAAAATTATTTAATTTGTTGAATAAATTTAACCCCTTTATCTTAATAAAAATAAGCATCTAATGTATATATTACATACTTTTAAAAGGAATTTTGAAACATATGAATTTTAGCATCCTTCAACATATTAACCAAATGTAGATTTGACAAATAAAGAAGGGTTTTTACTACTGCAATAAACAGTACTATGATGGAAGAAGTTATATCTTTTAGGGAAGCAAGTTAGCAGTAATTAAAAATGTACATTAGATGAATATTACAGTTCCTTTTAAGAGAGGATCTTCATTTGTAACACTTACTTAGATGCCAATATATAATTTAAATTCCTCTGGGATTTTCAATGAGGCAGGATAAATAGTACACACATATACACTCTCACACGAAAATAAAAGCAAGACTTATAATTCTTCATGACAAGAAACCATTTTAAAGCAAAAGATTAACATTAAATATATAGAAAGACAAATGATAATTTCAAGGATTCCAACAGAAAATATATAATAGCAGCTACTCCATAAGATGATACTGTCATTAAAACAGCAGTTATTTTTGTGATATCATATTTTCAAATAAAAATTTCATTTTGCTAATTTTAGTTTTTTAAATGTTATTTCATTTTTTATTTACATTTTTATTAGATGGCGTATTTTCTATTTTAATGTAACAGATAGATTATAAACAATAATCTGCATGCATACATATGTTATTTTTAAAATTTAGCAATGTTAACTTAATGGAGAAAAATCCAAAGATAATAAACTACAGTAAAATGAGGAAAATTAAGAAGTTTTAGTTTTAAACAAGGCTTTGAATTTTCTTCTGTATTATATGACACCAGATTATGGGCTGCTCCTTGGCTTAGAGTGTAGATAAACAGCCAATATACTCTTATCTATACCTTGGGCATTTCCTCTTTGCCCTGTAAGGCATTTATGTCCTTACCCATTTCTTTCCCAAATTGGTTTTATGCTCCATTGAACTATAAATTAATAATCATGAAGTTCAGAACTCCTCATGTATACAGTCTTTTCTTTCTCCCTTTAAAGCTAATATTTGATTCAAGTAGGTTTTGAGTACTCAGGCATCTGTGTAAGGGTTATTATTATTTGTTCCTCTTATTTCCAGCTAATTGAATTAGCATCCTTTTATTAAGATATGAGATTTGCTAAGAACTCTCTACTACTTGAAAATACAATAAAAGTTTTAAGGACTGTGGATGTATTTTTGACTGTTAAAGCTCAGGGAGGAATACCAGTTAATCTGATTATGCCCTATAAAGAATTGCAAAGAATGAGAGAAATGCAGTCAACTAGTTAGTATAATAAACTTCTCATGGCAAAAGGTAACTGGGTGCAATAATGAGATAGTTTTTTTTTTTTCAAATCTTTTCAAACAAAATGTTTTTTATAACTCAACCACTTCTCCTGCGAATGAGACTATTTTGTTGGATAGAAAACCAAATTGGTGGAAGCAAAGAGGTCAGGACCAGCTTTAAAAATCATTTTGAAGGCTTTTATCTGACATTTACTTGATTTGGGAACTTCTTACTCAATGTTCTGTGGAAGCTACTTGTCAGTAGATATCCTAATATCCTGTTTACCAAATGGCTTCATTTTTAACATACCTGTTTTGTGAAGTTCTGGATTTATGGCTGGGACTTGGGGCACAATGGAGGTACAGCAGGAGGGGTCCCAGTTTTTATATCACAAAACTACTCCCTGACCACTTTTCTACATGATTTTTATTCATGCTAATATTTGATGAGAGGAAGTTTCTCTAAATTTTATTATTATTATTATTATTATTATTATTATTATTATTACTATTGTAACTGTGATAAATGTGCTATTATAACTGTGTTCACTGTGCCTAACGTTTATGCTCAGAAGTTCTGGGAATGGGATGACATGCTAATCTTCAAAACATTCCCTGAAAATGATTCCCTGGTTTTATTAAAGCATCACATAAAGATACACATTAGTTCCTATACACACAGCTTTCTTTTCCTTCCTTTCTGTATATTTTAATCTGATAAACATAGGGCTTACCATTTAAACCATATTTAACTGTAAAATTAAGAATCATTAAGTATATTCATAGTGTTGTACAACCATTACCACTATCCATTTTCAGAAAATTTTTATCATCCCAAACAGAATCTTTGTAGTCATTAAATAACTCCACATTCTTCTATCCTCCCACCTCTCATAACCTCCTACCAGCTCCTGTAGGAACTCCAAATGTAGGAACCCCGAAAGGGGACCCCAACGCTGTCAGCTGGATACTGGCGCTCACCCCAAACAATCGCAAGAGTCGTCACTTGATGCAAAACCGCAAGAGGCTTTATTTTAAGACTAGCGCGCGTTAGGGCTCAACCTGCATCCCACGCAGGGGTAGGAGAGGAGAGCCCCGAAGGAGTTTGGAACAGGGTTTTTATAGGGGTCCAGTACACAGGCATTTTTTAACTACAGATTTTACAGCATGCACCTGACAGGTCAGATAAGCAAAACAGGATAGCAAAGTCTCACATGTTTGATAAGGCAGGTTGGTTAATTAAGCGGTTTGTTTACACACTTTAGGGTAGGGGGCATTCCATTTATTTTAACTTATCTTAAACCTCTTCCTGGGACTTTGTAAAATCTAAAACGGTTCCTAGTTAAACGATAATTTGAATCCAACGGTCATTTAACACTCAAAGACCTAAAAAATCTTTTTTTCTCTTTTTTACGCTTTTCTGAAAGGAAGTTTTTTTATTTCTTCACTCCCAGAAACAATCATTTCATATCCTGTCTTTATGAATGTGACTACCCTAGATACCTCATATAAGTGAAATCATGCAATATTTCTCCATGTGTTTGTCTGGCTTATTTTACTTCACAAAATGTTTTCATCCATGTTGCAGTATACACCAGAATTAAATTCTTTTTTAAGGCAGAATATATATATTCATATTCATATATATATATGATATATATGTATATTTATATGCAATTCTTTCAGTTTGGTGATTATATACCTAGAAGTGTAATGGATAGATCATATGGTAATTCTATTTTATTTTTATTTTTTCTTTTGAACAATCTTCACTGTTTTTCCTAGTGGCCACACCATTTTACAGTTTCATCAGCAATATGAGGGTTCCAATTTTTCCACATCCTCAATAATACTTTTTATTTTGGTGGTACTGGGGATTGAACCCAGGAGCATTTTACATCTGATACATCCCCAGCCCTATTTTATTTGGAAATAGTGTCTTGCTAAGTTGCAGAGGGCCTTCCAAAGTTGCTGAAGTTGGCAGCGAACCTGCAATCCTCCTGTCTCAGCCTCCCAAGTACTGGGATTACAAGAGTGAGCCACCACTCCCAGTTTCAACAATACTCCTTAATTTTTATTTTGTTGATAATAGTCACACAAATGATATAATAGTGTATAACCATAAGTAGAGCATATTATCCTGAATTCTCCTCCCAATCTGGATTCTCCTCAAGAGCATGAATATTAGTAACTGTGATTAAAGCCATTTTCTCACGTATAAGAAGAAAGGTTGTGCATTTCAAATCACATTAGAAATATTAAAAATTCTATGCAAATATAAGATTATATGAGTATGTTTTAGAAAATATTGTTTGTATATATAATGTTTTCTTAGAAAAATAAAACCTCGTTCAGTGTTATAAAAGTATAAGTTATAAGAAGGTATGATCATGTTTTTGAGGAACATGCTGCAGGATAAATCCTGTATTTTTAAAACAAGAAAGGATATAATTAAAAATAAACATATTGCATTAATTGACATAAAATCATTTTTCTCATTAGGAAGAATGTTATTTGAATGTACATTAACTTTTGTCCTTTATCCCAAAATGAGATTAATGGAAAGGTTAAATGAGTGCTGTGTGCATGTATGCCACTACCAGCTTGTAACTCATTAAGATGTATGATTATAATGCACCAATAAAAAATGTTTTACCTAATACTTAAATACTGTATTGATAAAAATGAAACAGAGTTTAGATTGATAAGGCATCACCTCCCAAATATAACCTTACCTTAATTTTCCAGGTAATTTTAACAAAAGTCAGCTTAGAAATAGTATGTTGCCATAAAATGCTCATTTCAATTGGATACTGGTGAAGGATTCTCCAACTGTCTTTCCCAGTGGGATAGGAAAGGAAGTAATTGATTTTCGCTTGGTTTTGCTACTTGATAATGATTGGAAAATAGGTGGGGAGCTAATGAATTTACAGATGCTTTAAACTTGTCATTCTAAGCATTCACTGAGGAGACTGAACAGCTCAGAGGAACAAATCTTGCATTTATAATGGGTAGTCTCTTGAAATGTATATAAATGATTGATTAGTTGTGAGATACCAATTGACCTTTTTTTAATGTATTTGAACTAGAGGCACATTACTTATACACTTTTGAAAAGCATCTGTTTTATGTATTTAGCTCATAATATCTCAAGAGTTATGATAATATAATCTGATAAAATATCTGGAAAATAAATATATAATATTAGTAGGAGAACGTAAAATAGATCCATGCAATATAATTTATTGGCAAGAATCTGACATAATATGTAAAAGTTCAGTGTTTGATAAATGTCCTATTTTAAACTGGCAGAGGAAAATAGAAGTTTCCTACAAAAGGTGAGTCCATTTGATATCCCTTTGCAGAAAATAAAACTAAGTTGAATAAAAGTGGTTCTGTATATACTATTCATAAAAATAAAATTCAAGAAGAATTAAAGATCTAAAAATATTTCAGTGTTAGAAGAAAAGGACAATTTTTTAGAGTCTTGAGCTAAGAATAACTTCCCCACTGTGGAGATTAGTATGGAGGTTCCTTGCAAAACTGGGAATGGAACAGTCATATGATCCAACTATACCACTATTTAGTAACTTTCCAAAAAAAATTAAAGTCAAAATAATATAGTGATGCACACACACCCATGTTTATAGCAGCACAATTCTCGATAGCCAAATTATGGAACCAGCCTAGGTGTCCATTAACAGATGAATGGGTTATAAAACTGTGATATGTACACACAATGGGATTTTACACAGCCATAAAGAAGAACAAAATTATGTCATTTATAGGAAAATGGATGGACCTAGAGAATATGGTAAGTGAGATTAGCCAGACTCAGAAAGTCAAGGGTCATATATTTTCTCTCATATGTGGAAGCTAGAGAGAAACTAGGAAACAAAGGGGGACTTAAGATAAATGAAGGGAGAGATCCATAGACTAATGGGAAAAGATTAGGGGAGGGAGTTGGAGACGGGGAAAAGGAGGCTTGATGAAGGAAACAGTTCAAATAATTCTATGTCCATGTATGAAGGCAACACTATCAATCTCACTAGCATGTATGGGGATGGAAGAGTTGGGTGGGATGTGGAGTGAAACACACCAAGTGTTGTGCGCATGTATATTTGTATCACTTTGAACCTCACTATGATATATGATTATAATGTGCCATAAAAGTGTGTTTTAAAAAGTAATTCACAGAATAGATACTAGAAATGGTTGATAACATATTAAAAGATATACTAGCAATAAGGGGAAATAAATTTTAAAGAAAGACAATAAATGTATACCTCTCCTTTTAACCCATCAGAGTACTAAAAAACTGCACAATTTGAAAACATCATTGTTGATATGATTGGAGAGTAACACATTCCTTCCTACACTGCTGTTGAG
This sequence comes from Graphiurus murinus, assembly GCA_004027655.1. Classification (NCBI taxonomy): domain Eukaryota; kingdom Metazoa; phylum Chordata; class Mammalia; order Rodentia; family Gliridae; genus Graphiurus; species Graphiurus murinus. Next base: position 62,865 of record PVLC010005029.1, on the reverse strand, counting down.
AGTGTAATTCGCACTTTGGTAAAATTATTAAACGTAGAAACATGCATAGCTTATGACCCTCAAATTCAATTTTCATTATTTTAAAAAAACATGTTGCAGGGCTAGGGGTGTAGTCCAGTGGTAGAGCTCATGCCTTGTATATGTGAGGCCCTAAATAAATAAATAAAATGAAATGAAATAAATAACAGGTTGTGTCAACTCTTAGAAGAAAAAATAGGCAGAACACTTCAACATATAGGCACAGGCAGACTTCCTGAACAAGACCCCTATAGTTAAGGAAATATGAGAATCAATAAATGAGATAACATCAAACTTGAAGGCTGCTACACAACAATGAAAACAACAGACAGAATACACCAAGAGCTAGTATCACTTCGACATATTCTATGTTTTAATCTTATGTAAGAATAATGCACTAATATTTTATCCGTAATAGATAAGCATATGCAAAATAATGGCATATTAATAATCAAATAAAGTCAGTCCTCATGAATATTTTAGTCTAGTGGAATGCATAGAAAAAAATTTAATTGGAATGCCAGAAAGCAATCAGAGAAGATATTTGTATGGAAATTTTTAGAAAATGATAGAGTGAGCCATAGAGGTATCTAGAAGAGCATTCTAGGTAGAGGGTGGAAAGCCCTAAAATTTTAAGATGCCTGGCATGTTCAAAAAAGAACAAAGAGCTGGGTGTAATGGCACATGCCTGTGATCCTAGTATTTGGGAGGCTGAGATAGGAGACTTGTAGGTTCAAAAACTATCTCAGCAATGTTGCAAGATTCTCAGGAACCTAGCAAGACCCTGTTTCAAAACAAAGAAAGAAGAAAGAAAGAGAAAGAAAGAAAGAAAGAAAGAAAGAAAGAAAGAAAGAAAGAAAGAAAGAAAGAAAGAAAGAAAGAAAAGAAAGAAAGAAAGGAAGGCTCAGAGGTAGAATGCTTTTGTGTTTGATCCTGAGAAAGTGAGGAAGGAAGGAAGGAAGAAATGAAAGGAGGAATGGAAGAAAGGAAAGAAGAAAGGAAGGAGGAAGGAAGGAAGGAGTGAGCTATTCTGGCTGGAAGTATAATAAGTGAGGTATACAAGGTGGGGGAGGGTCATGTACTATATAAGCCCATGACTATCAAAGGACTTTTGCTTTTACTCTGAGGGAGAGAAGTCATTGCAGGATGTTGAGCTCAAGAGTGACATCATATGACCTAATTTTTAACAGAGTTATCTAGACTGCTCTGTTGAGAATAAACTGAAGGGAAGAAAGAGAAAAACTGCAGTTATATTATTGCAGAAAGCCTATCAAGGGATGGTGGTGGTTTATCATAAGAGTGGATGTGGTAAAACAACTGTAATTTCAAGGTTGAGTCTACAGTATTTGCTAAACAGGAAAGATGTAGAATGTGAAATAAAGTAAAAAATTGGTACCAAAGTATTTTATCTGAACAACTGAAAATATAGAATTACTTTAAAGTATTTTATCTGAACAACTGAAAATATAGAATTACCTTTAATTGAAGGGAAAAAGACCAAAAAAGGGATAGCATTGTATCATGGTTATAAGATGTTCAATATTGGACATAGTAAGTTTGAAATTCACACTATCACAATTAAATGTGAAGAAGTCTAGGTTATAAGTACCCATTCAGGAGTCATGATCATGAAAATGCATTTAAAGCTATGCTCTTGCCAGGCGTGGTGGCGCACGCTTGTAATCCCAGCATTTGGGAGGCTGCGACCGGAGGATCCGGGTTCGCGGCCAGCCTCAGCTACCTAGTGAGGCATTCTGCGACTTAGTGAGACCCTGTTTCAAAATAAAGACTAAAAAATAGGGTTGGGGGTGTAGCTCGGAGGTAGCATGCCCCTGAGTTCAATCCCCAGGACCGCAAAAAAAAAAAAAAAAAAAAAAGCTATGCTCTTAGATGAGGATCTAGCTTTTGGTGACAAAGGGTTAAGCGCAGATTGAACAGATATCCAAGTGCTGAGACTACAGGTAGTTGAACATGTAGAGATCAGGCTGATGATGTAGGAAGAGATGAGCTGAGGAGCCAGAATGGCAAAAGAAAGAACCAAACACGTGTTCAAAGTCCTGGGAACAAAGTGAATAAAAAGCATTTCAGGGATAAGAATAACTCTCAAAAATTGCTGGTAGAATAAATAGTATGAATGCTAAGAATTGGTCAATGGATTTAACAATGGAAGTTTTTGGTTATCTTTATTAAAAAAATTCTAGTAGGCTGAAAAATGGTGTGTGGGGGGATTCTAGAAAAAAAAAATTGGAGACAATGAATGTTAAAACAGTAAGTATATGCCAATCTATGGAAGCAGCCAAGATGTCCATCGACAGATGAATGGATTACAAAACTATGGGATATGTACACAATGGAATTTTTCTCAGCTATAAAGAAGAACAAAACCATTTTGTTTGCAGGGAAATGGAGGCAACTGGAAAACATTATGTTAAGTGAGATTAGCCAATCACAAAGAGTAAAGAAGCATGTGTTCTCCCTAATATGCGGATGCTAGGGAGAAGATGGGGCATAAGAGGGTCTCCAGATGAAAAAGGAGAGACCCTCGAAAGCAAAGAAGTTGATTTAACCGAAGGGGTTGGACGGGGGCGGGGGGGACACTAATTTATATCAAAGTCACTTACTAAACTGAACTTGAGAGGGAGGGATGCGAGGGACTGGGGTGGGAATTTGGGGAAGGGGTCAAATGAGAATTGTGAGCACATATATTGTTATCAATTTGTACCTAACAAAGATGTATGCTTGCAATGTATGAATAAAAATTAAAAAAAAACCAGTAAGTATAAGCTGGATGTGGTGGTGCACGCTTATAATCCCAGTACTAGGGAGGCTGATACAGGAGAATCCAGGTTCGTGGCCAGCCTCAGCTACTCAGTGAGGCCCTCTGCAACTTAGTGAGACCCTGTTTCAAAATATAGAATAAAAAATAGGGTTAGGGTATAGCTTGAAGGTAGAATGCCCCTGGGTTCAATCCCCAGTACCACAAAACGAAACAAAACAAAACAGAACACAGTAAATAGAGAGCTTCACTGGAGAAAAGTATAGCTTTGTAACATGTTTTGGTACAATAAACTTTTCTAAATATTATAAAGTTATAATTATGGACTTAGATTTTAAATAATAGAATTATGCATGGAAATGGGTTCATAAATGAATTTAAATCCTGCCATAGGAATATTTAAGTTAGAAGTCAAGGAGCATGGGCATGGCATTTACAAATCAAAGGTAGGAAAAATGAGCAGGAAAGATCTTGACCTGGCTGATCACTCACCTGCTCATTTCCTTCCAACTATAGCCTGCCTACCTATTTCAATGGAGGGATTTGGGATAATTTATCCTTTGAGCTCAGTTCTAATTCTGAGCAGAAATTATTTTTAAATATTTTATTTGTGCAATATAATTATGCATCATAGTGAAATTCAAAGAGATATATTCATATATGCACACATCTCTTAGTGTGATTCCCTCCTAACTCCATCCCACTACTCTCCTTCTTCCTACTATCTGACCAGAAATTCTAATGTAATGGGATGAATCTCCATTTACAACTTATAAAAATTAATCTGTCTTTAATAGCCATAAAATCAAATATGTTTCCTAGAGCTGATATGTAGAGATTGCAATTCAGAACTGGTTTCTAGATTCTGCCTATTTAATTGGAGTTTCCATTTCTACCTTTGTTATAAGACAATATATCTGAATTCTAGTTTAATGGTCTTTTAATTTTCTGGCCTAATGTTCTGCTACTCCATCTCTTAGATTCTAGATATAATGACTAGCCTGTTTCTTCATGGCTCTAGTAACATTTTCATTTGTCCTCTGATCCTCCTAACTGTATAATACTCTTGAGAAACAACATATCTATCTTCTAGTTTTTATTTCCACATGCTTAAAACAACATAGTACTTAGATCATCTAGTGAGCTCCATTGACTTATTGTATACAAATGATATGAAGAAATGAAACTGTCCATGGTCATGGTTTTCAATGATGTATCAGTATTTCCCAACTGGACACATACGGAATTTAGTTTTCCTAAATTAGGTTATTTAATCAACTAGGGCTAAATTATTCCTGAATCTATCAACTACCTTAAAGAATAAAATCAGAGATAGGAAGATTGCAGGTTCAAGACCAGCCTCAGCAACTTAGTAAGACTCTCAGCAACCTAGTGATACTCTGTTTCAAACCAAAAAAATAAAAAGGGCTGCAAGTGGAGGTAGAATGTGCCTGGGTTCAATCTCTCGTAGCACAAAATAATAAATAAATAAATAAATAAATAAATAAATAAATAAATAAATAAATAAATAAATAAATAAATAAATAAATGGATGAGCTGGGGATAGAGCTTGGAGGTAGAATATCTCTGGGTTCAATCCCCAGTATCAAAGGGGAACAAAGGAAGAATATAGTTGAAGTTCATGTGGATAATTCCTGGAGAGAAATCAGCAACAGGAAAAATGTTCCATGACATTGATTATTTGTATTACTGAATGAAGTCCTATAGCACTTCCTCCCTATATGCTTCTAGGAATAAAATATATGTGTTTGAGAAAAGAAGTACATGCCAGAGTATCATTTTGAAAGGTATTTCAGTGTGTCTCAAGCTATACCTAGTAGAGTCTCATATATTTTTGTTCAGAAATCAGACTGAATTTCCTTGAAGTGGGTAAACAATGAGTACAAGGGGAAAATTTAATACTATGTAAAGAATAGATAAAGTTCATACAAGAAAAATCCGAACTTCTGGAGGAGGAAATCACTCTCCCTAAATTGAATGTGGAAAAATAACTCCCAAATTGTATTTTCTTCATACATAATAATAAGCATTGAGTTGAATCTATTTCTGCTCCTACCTATTCTAAGGAATTTTGCAGAAAAAATCAAAACAATCATTCTGGAAAACAAATTCAATTCCTCTGTACACAGAAGAAGGGTTATACATATAAATGCCCACATGCATATCTACTCATAAATTTTCTTCAGTAGCCTTTCTGCTCACTTCCCTAAGGCCCAAATGTATCAGTAAGCAAATCCATCATTACTGAATAGCCTAGATCTACTGCTGACCCTAAAGAGTTCCCATTCACAACATGTAAATAGCTGTCCACCCTATTCAGAACAGTACTCTGCCTTTTTCAGTCTTCGTTGCTCTATTGGTTTAATTCTTTCCTTTAGTACTCATGAATTCTAATTATTATGGAATCCAAAAGATTATCCTCGATTTTACTGTATCTCAATATCTATCTACTCTAGTTTGATTTAAGGTGACACCACTCTGATAGGATGGCTACCCAACTCAAAGCCCATAGACAGTAAGAGAATATGCTGCTTCACAGAATAAAGATGAAAAGATATTTTTAGCAGCAGAAATACCAGATATACACTCTATCTTCTTTCTGATGTTTCACCAGATAAGTTAGAGATGAGTTAAGAAATATTCTGGAAAAATGACAATCAGGGTTTATCTGCAGAGAATAGAAGCCACTCACTCTAGATTAAGTGAGCAATATTTTTATAGGAAATTCAAGGTCTCACACTATCCTTAGGAAGTTTATAGAAACAAAATATAATATGTGGGTACATTAGATAACTACTGCCAACACTTTTATCCCTTTTGCTAAAGGACTACACACTAAGTTCTATGTTATTGACATTAAAGTGTCTCCCAGTAGAATAGGAAGAGACTATGTTCCCAGACCATCTACTTTAACTAAATGAATGTGACACTATGCCAATTCTGAGTAGATACTTTAAGAAGAATCTTGCACTGCCACTCACTCACTGATGTTCCCACCATTCATCACAAGAAAAGCATCCTCTAGGGTGTTGCTGCTACTTCAGCCTGGATCTCAGAATGGTAGATGAACAAAGCATTATTGAACCTGCTTTGCAGCCTGAAATAGAGCTGCCATAGCCAATTCACAAACACATGAGAAATAAAGAAATGTTGCAGGCATCTGGGTTTTGAGTAAAAGTTGACTAATAAATTACACTTTTGAGAAAGGATCTGAAAGTCACCCTGCAGGACAGAGTCAACAAGGAAAGGCTCACAGAATCTACCACTTAACATTTTCACTATACCCTGTTGACCTGAATTTAGTTAGACAACCACAACCAATTGCAAGGGACATGTTTTCTTTTTATACTAGGAAATAATTTGCCCTGTTTCATGAAACTGAAAAAAGGAAATGATCCTAAACATCAATATCAACTAATTATAATTCAATAAAAAAGTTTATTTCAAAAATCAGTTAAGAAAAGAAAGATGAATTCTTCCTAAAGGAGAAAAGCATATGCATTATAAATTGAAAAGAACTATAGTCAACACAAAAAATTTCAAGTGATGAAAGAAATATATACAAATGACAGGATATCACTGATTTGACATACATATATAGAAAGAGATCCCCCTATTATTAGGGATAATGAAATTATGAATGTTCATCTGTATGAATATAGATATTTTAAAATGAAATGATATTTTAAGAAAATATTTAAAATAAAACATTGGTATTTATGGAATGGTATTTACTTGGAAAAAATAACTTTCTTTAGTTAAGTTTGGCAATATACATCACAATTTAAAAATTATTCAGAGCCTTAAGTTAGTAGTTATATTTCTAGGAATTTGTCTTAAAGGCAGAATCAGAACTGTGAATATAGGTTTCGATACAAAAATACTCAATACACAGCAAATTTTAACACTGAAAACTTTGAAATACCAGTAATAGCCAATGAGAGAAGTATAGTAAAATAAATTCTTCACATTTAGCTGAAGATTATCAGAAGGACTTAAAATCAACTTGTGAAAAATTAATATTCTGTAAATCATAATTCTAATATTTTAATCAGTACTCTACCATATATTTTCTGTGTTACCAGAATCAAATTGTTTATTCTACTAAATATTTAGTTTTCTTATCTTTAAAATGAAGATAATATTATCCACCTCAAGTTTTTTCTTTTCAGATTATTGACATATTCCTATGAATTACTTTGATTACAATATGACTTTCAGTGTATAGTGATCATTTTTATCATTATGAAACTATTAGGAGTATAGCTTGTGGCACATAAGATGTGCATACCCATGTTATGGTCAGTGCATGTTGTATGAGTCAGGTTTTATAAGGAAATATTCTGATTATGTTTAAAAGAAAAAGAGAAGACAGAAACTTAATAACTATTAATACTTTCTTCTCTCTCTCTCATATATATATATATATATATATATATATATATATATATATATATATATATATTTTCTGTTAGTTTCCAAAAATGACCATTTGTCTTCCATTGTAGGGAAATTTATAATTCATTACTCTCAGCAAACAGAGTATACAAGCAGTGACCTGAACAATCATTTATTTTACTTGAACTTATACATTTTCATCAAATGGATAAAATAATGTATGTTTAAGAATTTTTAAAATGACAATAAACATCTTATTAATGAAGAGGAGATTTAAGAAGCAAAGACTTCTGTCTATAAAAATTATCTATTTATAATTCTACTTATCCTGTTCATATTTTGAATAAAAATAAAGCAAAAAAAAAAAACAACATGCTAAGAGGACTCCAGCAGGATAAGGCACATTTTTCAGAAATTATAATTAGAAAAGCTTGAAGGAAAATGTGCCTTGTTGGTATACAATGATGCCAACCTTATTTGGAGAGAGCTGGCTGATCACTGTGCCTAATCTACTGAAACTAAGAAAGGTGAAAAATGCTGCAATCATGACAAAGTTGCTCTGAGATGTGAGGCAAAGACTGCTTAATATTTATAGCAACAAATGGACTCACATAGCTGCCAGCTTGTGAAGTCAATGGAAAGTTCTCTTAATCTCTTTCTCTTTCTCTCTCTCTCTCTCTCTCTCTCTCTCTCTCTCTCTCTCTCTCTCTCTCTTTCTCTCTCTCCTGTGTGTGTGTGTGTGTGCACATGTACACACACACACACACACACACACACACACACATACATTCAAATTCTTTTTATTTGACTCATGGTTCTAAATCAGGCTTGCATTCACTTTTCAAATATGAACTTTCCATCTTTTCCTCTTTTATTCCCCTCACAAATGGAATAGTCTTCCTCTCCTCAATGAGGAGGACACTCAGCAAATACTTAATGCTTTTGCTATAGCACTTCCAGTTATAGTAAAACTAGGCAAAGGTCAGAACAATTAACCCCATTTTGTTTCGGAATCCTCCAAATCAACTGAATTGAAGACAGATTTCATGAGTTATTACATAATTCCACCATCATTCTTCCACTAAAAATAGCCATCATGAATTAGCTTTTTCATATATAGTCACATCTATTTTTTTCTATAATGCCATTTATTTCTTCTTTTCTGGAATCCATTTGATTGGCAGAATTAGTTCCTTTTTATTTTCTTGCTTTTAGGTCATATTCTGTGAGTAAGTCAAACACATAATCACTAGGCTAGCAATTGTGAATGAGGTGAAATATTTCTTTCAGAGGCAGATTTTAATTATGATTCTATTTGAAGGATATCAGCAACACAGTAAAATTTACATTTGCTATTCTTCTCTAAAATAATAGGGGCTTTCATGATTGATTTTGCTGAAATCCTTTCTTTTCCTTGAAAGATGCATTAAATATATTCAAATGCTACTGATAACCTCTACCAAAATAATTATTTTATTGAAAATTATGATGAATATTTAATTCACAGTAGATGAGTTACTCTGATTGTGACTAAATTTCATCATTTAAAATTCATAACTTCCGCTCACCAGGCACTCATGAACAAGCAGTACCATATGCATTCTCTAAGACAGGCTTATCAAGTATTGAATCAAAGCCTACCCTGCTTTTCCTAAATTACCTCAATTTAACATTATCAGACATCTGAAATACTAGACTTCAACTAAAGCTGAAATGTCACAGTTTCTCTGTGAATGATCATTTGCATGTCACACTATTGAAATCAGTATCCATAGTATTGAAAGCAATATCATTTCCAAATTTGGCCACACTTATCAGTAAATAGATTTTGACCACAAATTAATTTTGATAATATTTGACACAGATCCAAGAACTCTTCTAAGCATACCCCACCTCATTTAATTCTCCTTCCAATGTGGTATTTAGGTAATATAATTAACGCCAATACATAAACAAGGAAAGTGAGACTCTAAGTTTAACTCAATTATCCAAGGTCACCTACGTGATAATGGAGGGATTACACCAAATGTTTTTTCTTATATATCTATGTATGAGCTTATACATGTAATTCATGCAACATATAAAATTGAAGCCATAGGGAGATAAATAAGAGAGAGGGTGACAAATTATTCTGAGTTGTCCAGGACATTTCCTGGGATGTCTAACTTTCAGCCTTAAAATCAGGGCCTGAACAAACTGGGATAAATTGTTCACCCAAAATTAAGCTAATAACTCTAAAATAGTCTATTTAATGCTTGAACCATAAAAAGTACTATATTTTGTGATTAACAATCAATTTAGGAAACACATTTCAAAGCTTTAAAGAAAAATATATATTGTTTACTTACACTTTTGTGAGTCAGGGATTTGGGTTGAGCCCAGTTGGACAGTTTTGCTGGTGTTGTTTGGGCTTACTCATCAAGTGAAGTTAGCTGTCCTCACTCACATATCAGGTGGTGGGACATGGCTATGGGTTGGTGCTGGCTGTTACCTGGGATGATAGGTGTGATAGGGAATGTACATTAAGTAAACTAGTTTGGGCCAATTTATTTGAAAACTTCCACAAAAGAGTAACAGAATCCTCTTGAATGTTCTCATATCCCCTTAGTCAGTTCTTCCTTTCAGTCTCTAAAAACCATTTCACTACTTTTTATCACTCCTTGTTTTCTCTCTCTCTCTCAGGTAATGGCCTTTTTAATAATGTATCTGAGACAAATGGAAATGTTAAGAATAAAACCTATTTCTTCTATCAAACTGCTTGCTGTAGTAGGTCTTAATATGGGGAGAATGGATAGATTGTCTATGAATCTAGTGCCAACCACTTCTCTTCTTGTAGTGAGTGCACCCAATCTTCCCTGCATAAAATGTTTGCTCTATCTATGGATTGGAAAATTCGGCACGATTATGATGGTAATTCTTCCCAAATATATCTAAAGATTCAACATAATCCTTATTAATATACTAATGAGCTTTTTCTGGTAGAAATTGACAATCTGATCCTAAAATTATATGGAAATGCAAAGATTTGGAATAGGAAAACAATCTTGAATAAGAAGAACAAAGTTGGAAGAATTAAATTTTTCATTTTCAAATCTATTATGAAACTATTGTAGTTGAGGCAATGTAGTACTGGTAGCGATAGGCACATAAATTCATAGAATAGAACTGATAATCTAGAAATAAATCCATATATATATGTTGAGTACCAATGTGATCAATTGATTATCAAAAAAAATGCCAAGGCAGTTAAACTGTGAAAGGACACTGATTTCAACAAATGCTTTTAAGGCAATTTGATGTTTATATGTAAAAGATGAATTTCAACCTTTTACAGCACACCAAAAATTGCTTTAAGATAGCTGGGCATGATGGCGCCTACATGTAATCACAGTACTTGAGGCGCTGAGATTGGAGGATGGCAGATTTGCCAATACCCTCAGCAACTTAGTGAGGTCCTCCACAACTTAGTGAGACCCCGTTTCAAAATAAAAAGTAAAATTGGGCTGAGGGTATATCTGAGAGGTAGAATGCCCCTGGGTTCAATCTCCAGTATGCCAAACAAACAAATAGCTAACAGGTATAATAAAAATGCTCAACATCACTAATCTTCATGGAAATAAAAGTCAAACCCACAATGAGATATCATCTCAATTCTATCTAAAAGACCAAAAATATGCTGGTTAGGATGTGGAAAGGGGGAAACTCTATATTGTTGGTAGAAATATACATTAGTAAAACCATTATGAAAATAGTATGTGGGTTCTTAAAAAAAAAAAAAACTAAAATAGATCTACCATATGATCCAGTTATCCCACTTCTTTTTTTTTTTTTTTTTTTTGGTTTTTTTTGGCGGTACTGGGGATTGAACTCAGGGGCATTCTACCTCCGAGCTACACCCCCAGCCCCATTTTTTATTCTTTATTTTGAAACCGAGTCTCACTAAGTTGCGGAGTGCCTCACTAGGTAGCTGAGGCTAGCCGCGAACCCGGATCCTCCGGTCTCAGCCTCCCGAATGCTGGGATTACAAGCGTGCGCCACCACGCCCGGCTCAGTTATCCCACTTCTGAGTACACATATTCAAATAAATTGAAATGAGAATATGAAAGAGATATCAGAATTCCCATGTTTACAGAAGCATTATTCACAATAGCTAAGATATGGAACTAACCAAAATGTCCATGAACACATAAATGACAAAGAAAATATGTTATATATAAATATAGATACAGCAAGGTGTGGTGGCACATGCCTATAATCCCAGTACTTAGGGGGCTGAGACAGGAGGATCACACAGGCTTAAAAACAGTCTCAGCAACTTAATGAGACTTAGAAACCTAGCAAGATCCTGTTTCCAAAGAAAAATAAAATAGGGCTGTAGGTATATCTGAGAGGTAGAATGCCATATATATATATATATATATATATATATATATATATATATATATATATGAATGAAATGGAGTCATTTGTGACAACATAGGTGGAATTGAAGGACATTATGTTAAATAAAATAAGCTGGGTACAGAAAGACAAATAGTAAATTTCTCAGTCACTTGTTGAAGCTAAAAACTCAGTTTCATAGGAATAGAGAATTGAATAGTGCTTGCTAGAAAATAGGAAGAGAAAGGGAGAAGGACTATAGAAGAAGCTATATAGATAATAGGTACCAAAGCACATTTAGACAGGAAGAATTTGTTGTACTGCTCTATAGCATAGTCGGGCAATTATAGTCTGCAATAATTTATGATATATTTCAAAATAACTAAAAGACTGTGATGTTTTCCAACATATAAAATGATAAATGTTGGAAGAGATGAAAATACTAATAACTCTGGTATGATTGTCATACATTATATACATATAGTAAATTAAAATTATGATATTGTACCCCATAGATATGTACAAGTATTATCTGCCAATTAAAAAGTAAAGTTAAAATAGGAGAATCATCAGTACATGTAATGAGTGGAAGTTTCCCACTGGTTAGACCTCCATACACAGTCTGATCTTCATGAGTTTCTGTCTCTATATCAGAGTTTCTCAACCTTAGCATTATTAACACTTGAATTGGATAATTATTTCTTGTGGGGGCTGTCCAGTGCCTTCCAGGATGTGTAGTAGCATGACTGGTCTCTATCCAGTAGATGCCGGTAATACCCCTCCTCAAGTTATGATAATCAAAAATGCCTGTAAACATTGCTAAATCATGTCCCTTCTCGACCTGCACTGAGAAACACTACTCAGAGTTTAAAAACACATTCTTTAAAGGCCAACAAGGTTAGAGACTATTTGTAGAACATTCAGTAGGAAGTGTTCTCAGACCAGTCACTTTCCTTCATTCATGTCAGCAGAGAATCTGATGGTCCTGCTTGAAACGTGGAAATACAATTTTTAAAAATTTTAATGTGCTTTTATTGGTGCATTGTAGTCTCATATCATAATGTAAATCATGCTGACAATGACATACATGCACAAAGCACTTGGTGCCCCCCCACCTTCCCATCTCTCCCCTTCCCAATACAGAACACTGAGATTGACATTGGTATTTTCACAAATGTACACATAGTTGATGGTAGTAGAAAATACAAATATTCAAAAGACTATAGGAAGCACTACCATTACCATAATAGTAAAAATCATCCAGAGTATTTAGTAAATTCTCTCTGTGTACCTCATATGTGGTCTGCCCTGTAGACTAAACAATATATATATATACACACACACACACATATATATGTATATCTATCTATCTATATATATATATATGTGTGTGTATATATATATATGACATATATAGATATACATATATATCTTCCATCAGCTGTAAAAAAAAGAACATGCTAGCACGTGTTACAACATGAATGGGCTTTGAGGACATTATGCTCCATGATATAAACCAGTAGCAAAAAGAAATGCAGAATGAAAAGGAGTAGTCAAAATCACAGAGACACAAAATAGAACAGTGGTTCCCAGGGGCTGGGGGGAGGAGAGACTAGGGAGTTGTTGATTAATGGGTCTAGAGTTACAGTTTGCAAGATGAAAACAGCTGGAGACTGTTTGCATGACAATGCAAATGAGACTAACACTACTAAACTGTAGAGTTACATGGTTAAGAGAGTAAATTTTGTTATATGTTTTTGTCACAACACAAATACATAAAATTGCAATAAACAGGAAAATGAATTACACATCTAAATATAAAAAAACCCAAACTATAAAACTTCTAAATTAGAACATAGGGCAAAAACCTATACGAACTTGAGTTAGGCCAAGAGTTCCTAGATAAGAAATCAAAAGTACAAAATATATGAGATAATAAATGATAAGCCAGAATTAATTTTAGAAACTTTGGGACTTCAAACTACTCTATTAAAAAAAATTCAAGCCGGGTGTGTTGCTACATGCCTATAATCTCAGTATTTGGGAGGCTGCGACAGGAGGATTGCAGGTTGGAAGCCAACCTCAGCAACTTGGTGAGATCCTATTTCAAAATAAAAATAAAATAGGGCTTGGGGTGTATCTCAGATGTAGAATGCCCCTGGGTTTGATTCCTAGTACCCAATTTTTTTTAATTCAAAGTTTTGGCAAGGATATAGAAAAACTAGGACTGTAATACATTGCTATTAAAATGGTATAGATGCTTTAGAAGACAGTTTGACACTATTTTTTTGTTTGTTTGTTTGTTTTTTGGTACTGAGGATTGAACCCTGGGGCATTCTACCTCCGAGCTACACACCCAGTCCTATTTTCTATTTTTTTTTATTCTTTATTTTGAAACAGGGTTTCACTGAGTTGTGAAGGGCCTCACTAAGTAGCTGAGGCTGGCTGTGAACACGGATCCTCCAGTTTCAGCCTCCCAAGTACTGGGATTACAAGTGTGAGGCATCACGCCTGGCCAGTTTGACACTATTTAAAAAAGTTAATCCTAAACCTACCATAATAATTCCATTCCTAGGTGTTCATCAAAGAGAAATGATACTTATGACCTCAGGAAGACTGGCACATGAATGGTCATAGCAGCACTACTCATAATAATGCAAACTGGAAACTATCCAAATGTTCATCAATTGGTAAATAGATTAACAAAATACAGTATTCCATATGATGGAACTCTATCATCCAAGAGGAACAGAGTATTGCTACATGCCACAACATAGAAGAACTTCAAAAATATTATGGTCAAGTGAAAAGAGCCAGCTTCAAAAGACTATCCACAATGTAAGTCAATACGAGAAATTTACAGATAAGGCACATTCTTAAGGACAGAAAGAAGATGAGTGGTTGCCTGGATTTAGAGATGGTAATGGAGTAGACTACAGTTGGACAGAAGGAATGATTTTGGGGTGATAGGGATGGTCTAAAACTGAAATTAATTAATTAATTTATTTATTTATTTTTGGTGGTATGGGGGATTGAACTGTGTCCAAACTATACTCTCAGCTCAATTTTATTTTATTTTATTGAAACAGGGTCTTGCCAGTTTGATAGTCTTGCTAATTTGCTGAGGCTGTCCTTAAACCTGTTATCCTCCTGTCTCAGCCTCCCAAGTACTGAGATTACAGGCATGTGCCACCATGAATTAGTGTAATGGTTGCATAAGTCCATAAATTTATCAGAAGTCACTGAATCATATTGACAAGTCTCTATTAGATGTAAGAATTTTGTATTCTGGCTATGTGAAATCCACAAGATGGCTTCAATTTGCCAATTGTAGTTTAAAAGGAGCTCCATCAGCTATGCATGGTGGCACACACCTGTAATCCAAGTATTTGGAAGGCTGAGACAGGAGGATAGGAGGATTGCAGGTTCAGGGCCAGTCTCACAACTTAGTGAGACTCTCAGCAATGTAATGAGACACTTTTTCAAAATAAAAAAAATGAAAAGGTCCAGGGGTATTGCTTGGAGGTAGAATGCTACTTGGTTTAACCCTAGTA
>PVLC010005029.1:28031-47618 GCA_004027655.1 Graphiurus murinus | reverse complement strand
CTGATGTCTTAGTACTTTCTAAGAGGAATTAGTCTTTGACTTTTCTGCCATGTTCCTGAATACATGGATAGTAATAAAAAATGTACCACTCCCTCATTGGAAAGGCCACTTGATTCCTTGCTGGAGTACACATGAATATTTTTTACTCTATGCATCGCTAATAGTTGGTTTGATTTTTTTGCCTCAATTCACATCCTTACAGATCATATTGTTAGTGTTGGGGTCTTAGCCCGGCCAGAAAGACCCCACCTCTAGATGGCGCCTGGCAGAGTGCCAGAAGCGGCTGCAGGTGGTAACATCCTAGGGCTGCACCACGCCAGAGCGCATGCATCAGCACTCCCGGCTCGTGGCCGGCCCAGGTGAGAGCTGTGTGAGGCACCTCGTGGCTCAAGTCCTGCTCGGCTTGAAGAGCCTCCAACTCTCGCATAAGGGGGTGGTTGCTGGGTGGTGTGGTTGTTGGGAGGCTGGTTGGTTGCTGATGGTTGGTGGGTTGCTGGTAGAAGGTTGATTGCTGGAGAGAGGGGTTGTTGGGGGTCTGTTGGAAAGGTACTATTGAGAGGAACGGCTGTGGAGAACGAGAGTGGGGTGAGAGAAGCAATTGAGGTTAGAGAGACGGTTACTGTCAGGTTTAAGAGAACGATTAATGTTACTATTACTGCTTGGGTAGCGTCCTTGATCCCAGAGAGAGCGAGAGAGGTATAATAAAGAGAAGTTTAAGCCAGCAACGTTCAGTTCGTCTTTATTGGGGCCTCATGGTTGAGGGTTCAGCCTGGGGTCCCGATAGTTAGACTGGACTGGAAGTACAGGGCGCTTTCCCTAAAAAACAATAGAATAATATGGGATGACTCCTACCAAAGAGATGAATTTCTTGTTTCATGAAATGACACAGGCACAATGGTGTATTAATGCATAAAATGTATACAGGCCTTTTTTTTTTTTTTTTTTTTTTTTTTGCGAAACTGGGGATGAAACCCAGGGTCATTCTACCTCCGAACTACACTCCCAGTCCTATTTTTTATTCTTTATTTTGAAATAGGGTCTCACTAAGTTGAGGAGGGCCTCGCTAAGTAGCTGATGCTGGCCTCGAACCCAGATCCTCCTGTCCTAGCCTCCCAAATGCTGGGATTACAAACGTGAGCCACCACGCTCAGCAGGCATATGTTTTTTTAAATTGCAGTTTTATTATTGGTTTGCTGTATGTCTTTGGGAAAGTGCCTTAATCTTGTTTAGTCTCATTTTACCCATATGCAAAATGGGGATAATTACACTTAATTCATAAGAAGCTATTATGAGTCTTAAAAGAAAATATATACACACAGGCATATATATACATATATATATATATATATGACAGCACATTGTATCTATCTATACAAATTAATTTGTAGAGATATTTTTGCTATCTGTTATTCATTCACCAATTTGTCCTGTTGACATAGTCAATATATATGCTTTAAATTTTAACTCATTATACCATGGATATTTTTTGTTCAGTAGTCCTTTATACCAGTGGGAACTATTTATCTAACTATCTAGTTATATGTCTGCCTATTTATCTCTATTAATTAACCCTTTGCAGATAAAATAATTTTAAAATGACTTTAATATATAAAATATGAATATTTTCAGTAATTGTTTCAATGTACATAAATATTCCTTAGATGAAGTATTACTCTCAAGTAATGAGATAGATTGTAAATAATAAAACAGGTTTCCGTGTGCAGTAGGGGAACCAATCTTATCATTTTAGGGACATAGTTTGTATAACATGGAGAGGTAATTCTGTTACTCTAACTGGGGAACTATGAAGTGATTCTAATGGATTTTTATAGTATAAATATGCAAAATTCTACTTTCATAGATGCCTCAATTTTGAATTTTCTCATTTAACCAAGGGAGTTTGTGATTATATTATATCAGGGTATACTTCATAAACCAAAGCATTATAGTTTTAGAATTTATTTTAACAATTATCTATTCCAAACTGAGGAATCTTTAGGGATGGGTTTATCTAAAAGTTATATATATATATATATATATATATATATATATATATATATATATATATATATATATATATATATATATGAAGTAAGCTGGCAATATTCTTAGCTCTTGAAGATGTATCAATAGGCTATATTTTGCAAGTAGTAAACTATTCATATGCTTTCTCCCCAGGCTTCTCTATCTTAAGGTTTTCTATCATTAGGTTTCCATAAAATGTTCTTTGAATTTCAATAGCAAGATTAGGCAATCATATCCAAGAAGCAGACCCTGAGGAAGGGACTTCTTTACAAGTAATTTGCTGGGAAATATGCCTGACAAAAGTTGACAGGAGTAGGAAAGATGGACTGCTATGGGGGAGGGTTTAAACAAGGGGTGCAATATCCAACAAAGCCTCATGATGATGTTGGCCACATTTGAAAGTTGACTACTCTGAAGTGGGCACTATGGTAGCATATTTGTAATGCCAGGACTTGGGAGACTGAGACAGGAGGATGGCAGGTTCAAGACTAGCCTCAGCACCTTGATGAGGGTGGCACAAGGGAGCTAGAGTATTTATATTCTCCATGCCAGTCAGTTATTGATTAAGCGTTTCCTGTCAGGGAAGGGGTAAGAAGACATTGAATTCTCCGGCACTTGTGGATCTCCATGTAAAAAAGCAAACAGGTTCTGTCTGGCAGCTTGAAGAGAAGTTTTCAAATCAGAGAGACACAGGTTCTAGTGATTGGGAGTGAAAGCCTATAAGCTCTTGGTATACATAAAAATGGTAAAGGGCACAGTAATAATAAAATAATCCTAGGGGTATGCACAAAGCACTAATAAATGTTGCTACTACATCTTGATTCTTTGCCAAAAATATTGTGATGGGTGTTGAGGGCTGGCAATGTACCTAATCTCAGTTAATTAGGGGAAGAGCCAGGTCACAATTGACCTATTGTATTAATGGGAATAGTGTCTCCTCGGTTTTTGATCTAGGTGTGACCTTGATATCCTTATTTGATAAATGGGAACTACTTGAAGCCTCTGGGAACATTATTTCTCCTTGAAAAGGTATATTCTCTCCTCCCTTGTTTTTAGATTTTGATGTTGCCGTTTGAGATTATCGTGCTTGGAGCCACTGTGGCCACCAAAGTGTGAGAGAAGGACTGAAGAAGTGTCGTGAACAGAAGACACTATGCAATGAAAGAACCAATCCAAATAGTGCCAATTTTAGTACTACTGGTCAAATAAAAAATGAATGTCCTTTTGACCTAATTCAGAAGTTTTTAACCTAGAACATATCTACTAGTGGCTCAGGCAGACATCCCTACAATAGAATAGCATGGATTGCAATAAAATCTGGATCTTTAGGTCTTCAACTTTCACAATTTTTCCTAACATGAATCTGCCTGACAAGGACACACACGTGGTAGGGGTGCTGATTCTTCTTCTCCTCCTTATAAAGAATATCTTCACTATATCCCTAAAGAGTGCCACAGGCAGTAAAAACCTCCAGGATCCCAAACAAAGGGACAGTCAGCTATAATTTTATTGGATTGAGGAAAGTGTGTGACTCAAATTACTAAGAAACAAATCATTTTGTGAAGTGCTTTCCGCTTCATTGCTTTCCAAGAAACTGAAGGGGAATCTAATCAAGCTGTCAGCTAATATATCATTAAAATAATATTTGATGGTGGATCACTATGTTATTTTTGCATACAAATTCAAAGGAGTTAAAAAATCGAGTGCCTAAAACAAAACTTACTATTTCTGTATTTCTTTTGTGAGCAAGGTTGTCAACACTCTCTTCTATAAAATATTTAAATGAGAGGAAAAATCTGTTTAACAGTGGCTCATTCTAGCAATAAGTATATCCATTCACGATTACACATCCATAAAAAGGAAAAGAAAATCTCCATCCATCTCATTAAGAGGCAAAATTAAAATGACTTTTTTCATGTTGAATAACTATTTCTCAAAATTTTGCATATATTTATATTCTCTTGATTCATATGTAATTAATATGATGCCAGCTACATCCAAAAATGAACAAGTAGAGACTTTATAGCAGAGTAAAAACCAATACTTCACAATATATACATATTAGTCATTGGAATATACCAAGATAAATCAGTGGTGGAATTATAAGAAGAAAATATATCATATTAGAATAAATTTGGTGGAAGAAATGAAAGAAAAATAATAATTCAAATTTTAAAAGAATCATAAAATTTCCAACCATTAAGTATATTTTTATGTTAAACAGATCATAATGAACATTAAGATATATTATTTTTATCTCATTGAAATTTCCTAGAAAGTGACAAAATAATATTATTTTAAAATGTCACCATTTACACATTTACAAAGTGCTATGAATTATTTTCTGTGAAATTATTTTAATAACTTTACAAAAGAAGTACATAATTTTTTTTTTGTGGTATTGTGGATTCAACACAGAGGTATTCTACCTCTGAGCTACACCCCCAGCCCTATTTTTTTATTATTTTGGAAATAGAGTCTTGCTAAGTGTCTGAGGGTCTCACTAAGTTGCTGAGTCTGTCTTTGAAACTGTGATCCTCCTGTCTCAGAGCCTCCCAAGTACTGGGATTACAGGTATGCACCATCATGCCAGGCTAAGAAGCACATACTTTTACAAAATGCTTTCTTGAGATATGGAGCAAAGGTATTTGAAAACCAATGGATTAAGATAATGTTATTTAAAATTTTTCAATTTGTTGATGAAGAGTCTGCCACTAATTCTGGGAACTTTATTTTTCAGTGCCTCCTAAATAAATCTTAAGCATTTAATATAGAAAATACTTGATATTTTTGGTACAATCAAGTTGTAAATGATACAGTCACTCAATTGTGGTAAATTTCTGGAGTAAACTTCACTGCAAAAATGCTAAGATTTTAAATTGGTACCAATCATGTCTTATTTTATTTCTTTCACAATTTTCAAATTTGGGCAAATATAAATCTGTAGGACTGTTTTTCTCTTCTTAGTGCGTGTTTTTAAAATTATAGTTACTTGATTTTCTCATTACTTGTTCATTAGTAATCATATATTGTTTAAATTATATTTTATTTCTGTATGTTTTTTAAAACTGTAAAATATGTGTTTCTAGCCCATTTTAAAATATGAATTATGAGAGAATGTTGGCAAAAGACAACAGAGTAGGAAATATTGACAAATATGTATATATAAAAAATCTCCAAAAAGTATAGCCAAAAGGCCAAAGGCCCATTGAAGAATCTGTAGTAACACAGCTTATCATAGTATAGAAGTTCTCTGTAGAGCAAACAGGCAAGAGAGAGAAGTTAAAGATATTCAATTAGGAATGAAAGTAGTTAAACTATCTCTATTTGCAGGAAACATGATCTTACATACAGAAAACATGAAAGACTCCACTATAACACTGCTAAAACTCATAAAAAGGATTCCATAAAGCCACAGATAATCACTAGTGTTCCTCTACACTAACAATGAACTATTTGAAAAAGAAATCAAGAAAACAATCTTATTTTCATTAGCTAGAAAAATACCCTTAGAAATAAATTTAGCCCAATAGAACAATAGCATGTGATGGAGAGGATATTGGAATAATTGTAATTGCTGATGGGAATGGAAAAATGGTGCAGAAACTTTGGGAAACAGTTTGGCAGGTCTTCAAATTGTTAGACATCAAATTATCATTGATACAGTAATTCCACTCCATGGTATATATCCAAGAGAAATGAGAACAGAAAACCATACAAAATCTTGTTTATGAACATTAAAGCAGTATTGTTTATAGTAGCTCCAACATGGAAACAATCCCAATGTCTGCCAGCAGATAAATGTTCTTTTAGAAATGAGTGAAATAAGCCAGATTCAGAAAGCCAACAGTCATGTATTTTTTCTCATATATGGAAGCTAGAGAAAAGAAAGAAATAAAAAGAAAATGGAAGGAAGACCAGTATAGTAGAAGCAGCATATCAGGGGATGGAGGAGGGGCAGGAAAGAGGAGGTAGTAGGAAAAGAAATTAAGCATATTATGTTATATGCATGTATGGATATATCACAATGTATTCCATGTTCACATATAAACAAATAAATAAAATTTATTTTGTACTCTAAAAATAAAATGACATACTTGTGATATTATTCAACAATAACAACAGTGTTACATGTTACAACATTGATGGACCTCAAAAACATGCTAAATGAAAGAAACCAGACACAAAATACGGTGAGATATGTATGCATGTATATATATATATATATATATATATATATATATATATATATCACATGCTATATATTACATGATATATATAATATATATAATAACTATATACATATACACAAGAATTGTGGTTTTCAGGTTTTGGAGATGGGGGCAATGGAGAATGAGTGCTAATGTGTATGTAGTTTCTTTAGTGGGTAATGAAAATATTCTAAACTTAGATTTTGGTGAAAATGGTACAATTCTGAAAATATTGCATTATGTACTTTTAATTGATTAATTTTTGACACATGAATTATACCTCAATAAATATGTTAAAAGGGAAAATTTTCCAGTTCCTTAGTATTTGCCTGAAGGTTCAGAATGAAATATTAATAGTGTATATATGTATGGAAAATGCTGTGTCTAAAAAGTTTTAAACCAGTTACTTTTACTAAGTATTTGAAAGTCTGATATGAAAAGTCACTTCAATCTTGGCTATTTAAATATGGTCCATGGGTCAGGAGAATGAATAAATGCATTTATTTATTCATTTATTTTTGTGGTACTGGGGATTGAACTCAGGGGAGTTCTACCTCTGTGCCTCCAAGCTATACCCCAGCCATTTTCTTAGGGTCTCACTAGGTTGCTAAGAGTCTTGCTACATTGCTGAGGCTAGTCTTGAACCTGAGTCTTGACCTCCCAAGTATTGGGATTCCAGATGTGCACCACAATGCCCAGATTACCTGGCGGCTTTTTAGAAATGAAAATTCTCAGGCCCCACTCCAGACCTACTGATTCAGAATATACATTTAAACCTGAACCCAGGTGATACATAAACTTATTCAGGGGCAATTGGCAAGATGGCGACTGAGAGAAGCAGCACATATCAGGTGCTGTGAAACTCGAAATGCAACCTCTGTGAAAGCAGCTTCATGACAGAAGAAAAAATTTAGCAAAAAAATTGAATGTGGTGGAACAAAACCCAGAAGGCAGAACAGGGAAGAGCAAAGGGTCCCATGAGTATGCCACACCTACGGATTGGTGGCGGCCAGCCATGCCATCTTAGCCCAACCACACTGCATGGGGACTACTAGCACTGCGCCATCTAAAAGCCTCATGCAAAGAAGCCATTGGCTAGGTGTGGAACCAAAAACTGGTTTCTTGAAAAAATAAACAAGATAGATAAACCACTAGCCAACCTAACCAAAAGAAAGAATCAATGCAAATTACCAAAGTAAAAGATGATATTACCACTGAGAGTGTAGAAATTCAGAGGATTATCAGAAACAACTTTGAAAAAATATCTTTCAACAAAATGGAAAATATAGAGAAAATTGACAAATTTCTAGACACATACAACCTTCCTAAATTGAGTCAAGAAGATATAGAAAACTTAAATTGACCAATAGCAATCAAAGCGATTGAAACAGCAGTAAAGAGCCTAGCACCAAACAAAAGCCCAGGACTACATGGTTTTCCAAGTGAATTTTATAAAGCCTTCATAAAGGAGCTAATCCCAATATTCCTCAATCTATTCCATGACATAGAAAGAAATGGGACTCTCTCAAACACATTCTATGAAGCCAATATCACATTAATATCAAAGCCAAATAAAGACAGCTCAAGAAAAGAAAACTATAGGCCTATATTGCTGACAAACTTAGATGCAAAACTGCTAAACAAAATACTAGCAATACGCATTCAAAACCACTCAAGAAAATTATATATCATGATCAAGTTGGTTTCATCCCAGGGATGCAAGGCTGCTTCAACATATGAAAAACAATCCATAGAAATTAGACCAGAGACCTTGCAGCTACTTGAAGAAGGCATGGGTCCAACACTTCAACATATAGTCACATAGACAGGTGGTCATATTTATATATAAATACATACTGGAGACTGAATCTAGGCGTATTCTACCTCTGAGCAATGCCCTCATCCCTATTTTATTTTTTGTCTCTCAACCAGAGTCACACAGTAAAGTACATTCATAAACATATCAAAGTCAATCACTAAACTATACATGATTAGGAGGGAGGGGGAGGGAACAGGGTGGGAATTGGGGAAGGGTTAAATGAGTGCTGTGTGTGTGTATGCCTCTACCATCTTATACCTCACAAAGATATATGATTACAATGTACCAATAAAAATAAAAAATAAACTTATTCAGTTTGAGAAGAACTGGAATAATATATACCCTTTACTTCTAATCCCTTCCTCCTGTGGTTTTCTGTTTAATTCTTCTGTATATGCTATTTATTTTTAACTGTTTGTCTAGTCTATTAACTTATTACATAACTCAAATATTTCATTCAAGTCACTTTATATTATTCTCTAAGTGGTGAAGTTACAATAGTGAATCATAAACCACACATTACTAACATTATCAATACCCTAATTTTTTTTATAACATTTATAACTATATCACAAATATCAATTTTAGATAAATTCAGAATCCTGCTGTTACTACTACTAGATTCCTCAGTTTTACTGAAGAAAAACAATTTATATGCATAGAAATCTGTGATCTCCAGCATATACCAGAAACACCCGGATACTTATTTTGTATAGCAACACTACAAGCTATGGACTCAGCCTAGGTGCTGGTCAAAAGTTGAATTGATAAGGAAAATGTGATACATATACACAATGGAGTATTATTCAGCCATAAAGAACAAAATAATTGAGTTTAAAGGAAAATGTATGGAGCTGGATACCATCATGTTAAGAGAAATAAGTCAGACTCAGAAAGACAAGTTTTGTATATTTTCTCTCATATGTGCAAAACAAAACAAAACAAAAAGACCTGAAAGTAGAATTGGTTGGAAGGGGGAGAAAAGAAAAAATGCATATGAATGAAAAATAAATAAATAAAATCCTTTGAGGACTAAATAAACTGCAGGTCTCCATGGAACTCTGGTGAAGACTAGTAGCAGGATTAGAAAGGACCTAGAATGATTTTACTCCTACTTTTCTCACCTCCCAGAAGAGAACTGCTGTTTCTCCTTAGGAACCAGGTTAAGCCCTGTCTTATAGAGACTACATACTAGAGGGAAAGACAAAAAGCATGTGAATAATGAGTACATAATAGCTAAGTCCTGATTAGGGTCCTTAAGTTAAAATGTAGGATAGGAAGTAAATTGAGGCAGGGAATGCGTTTGAAATCAGTAGGAAAAGCTTCTTTCTGAAACATAAAGGTAAACCTGATTTGAGTGAAATGAAAAAGCAAACCATGTATTTCACAGAATTCAAACATGCCTGTAATCCCAGCTTAAGTTCACGCAGGAGGATTGCATGTTCAAGGCTAGCCTGGGAAACTTAGGGAGACTTTGTCTCAGAATAAAAAATAAAAAGGAGCCGGAGCCAGGTGTGGTGGCTCACTCTTGTAATCCCAGCATTTGGGAGGCTGAGACCGGATATCCGGGTTCGAGGCCAGCCTCAGCTACCTAGTGAGGCCCTACACAACTTAGTGAGACCCTGTTTCAAAATAAAGAATAAAATATAGGGCTGGGGGTATAGCTCGAAGGTAGAACGCCCGTGAATTCAATCCTCAGTACTGCAAAATAAATAAATAAATAAATAAATAAATAAATAAATAAATAAATAAAAGGGATAAGGATGTAGCTAAGTGTAGAATGCCACTGGATTCAATCCTCAGCAACACACAAACACACACACACATGCACACATACACACATACACACACATACACTCGCACACTATATGTAATATATTATTATATATTTATAATTAAGTTACATATTTGCATTTGTGAAGTGTGTGCTTGTGTGTATATGTACATACACTACATATAGTTCTCCTATAGATACATTTCTCTTTATTCTCCTTTCTAAATCCTCCAAAATCAATAGTAAATCAGTTGATATCTTTTAATCACAAATTTTGACATAAACTACATTGTGCAACATCAAAGACCTTAATGCAGGAACAACTTGGTCTTTTCAAATACACTATAATCTTTAGTTATGCAAGTGATATGAAATATTACTGTTATCACTTTTACAGAGTTCTTGTTCATTTTCCATCTAATCTCTAGTCAACCCATCATTCTCTATTTCTTTGAAGAGTTTGACTTTCCTGGATGGCATTAACTATTAGACATAATCCTTCCCACTGCTTAAAACCTTGAGGACGAAAAAAGTCTCAGTGATTTCTATGAGAAAATGAATATGTTGATGCTCTGAAATAATAATTGAAGGTCAACTGGAACAGAGGTCTCAGGTAATACTCATTTTGTGTTTGTGAATGTTTCAGTCCCCTCCCCTCCCTCCCTCTTCATTTTTTCTGTCTCTGTTCTCCCCAACAGAGTTCACAGCATTGATGATTTTATTGTTTGAATAGCTGGCAGTTCTTAAGCTTTTCTTCTGAAAATCTTTCAGATTTTGATTTCTTTTATAGATCTGTCCTGTAGAGATGAGAGCAACTGAGTATCAAGGAGGACAAGGCATCAGGGGTTTCATGCATAGTCTCTCCCTAGCCAGTGTTTCAGGTCTCTGCCTTTAAGCCAAGGGCTCAATAAGTGCATTTTGGATGAAAAAAATATATTGAAAGAAAGCAACGTGGCATGATAATGCCACTGTGAGTCTGAAAATCACCATAATATTAGGACTTATAGTATTGTTGGAAATATGGAACTGAGTTTTAGGCCTAATTTAACATATATGTTGAATTCCTTATGTTGGTTATATAGAAAATGCACTCCTTCAGTTAAAAACAACATAAATCCTCAAATACCTGTTTTTTCATTCCTTTTAAATTGGCGCATTGTAATCATATATCTTTGTGAGGTACAAGCTGGTAGAGGCATACATGCACACATCTCTCATTTGACCCTTCCCCAATTCCCACCCCATTCCCTCTCCTCTCCCTCCTTCTCATGTTCAGTTTAGTGATTGACTTTGATATGTTTGTGAATGTACATCATGTGCATTAGGGTGTTGTTCCCCCACCCCCATCACCAGTTAAGTCACCCTGTTTGCTCATCTAAGGTTTTTCCTCCTTCATCTAGAGTACCTTTTATGACCTACTTTCTCCCTAGCTTCCACATATTAGGGAGACCATACAATTTTTTACTTTTGGTGACTGACTAATCTTACTTAACATAATATTTTCTAGTTTCATCCATTTCGCTGCAAATGACATGATTTTGTGCTTCTTTATGGCTGAGTAAAATTCCATTGTTTTTTCTATATAATACTAAAAAAGTCTTTTCACAACATTTTCTACTAGGTGTTTTATATTGTTTGGTAGCTCTGTGTGTGTGTGTGTGTGTGTGTGTGTGTGTGTGTGTGTGTATGCATGTGTGATGTTTTTCCTTTGTATAATATGATATCTAGCAAATGTTCTCAATTTGAAACAGTCAAAACTGAAAATATGCAGTTCATTTCAAAAATAACTTAAGCCTTTATAGCCATAATTCATACTTAAAAACTACATTTGAAAACTTACTAGAATGGCTAAAATTTAAACATTGACATCATTAGATGTAGATGAAGATGTAGAACTCATATAATTACTTTGGAAGACAGTTTAGCAGGTTCTAACAAGCTAAACATAATCTTAACATATGATTTAGCAATCATGGTCCTTAGTGTTTATGCAAAGGAGATGAAAGCTTAGCATCTACAAAAACCTAAACAAAGGAAGTTTTAATAGCTTTTTTCAGAATTGCCCAAGTGTGAAAGCTACAAGGATGTTCTTGAGTAGGGGAATGAAAACAAACTGTGGTACATCCAGAAAATGGAATATTATTTTGTGGTTAAAAACTATCAAACCATGGAAAAATGAAGGAATCTGAAATGCATATTGCTCTTGAAAGAAGCCAGTCTGAAATAACCACATACTATATGATTCCAGTTATATGTCATTCAGGAAATAAGAAACAGAGAGATAAGAGTGAGAGAAGAATAAATAAGTGGCACCAGGGATTTAGGGACAATGAAACTACTCTCAATGATACTATAATGGTTGATACATGACAGTATACTTTTGTCAAAAGCCACAGAACTATATAACACACAGTAAACCCTAATGTAAACCATGCACTTTAGTTAATAGTGATGTAGCTATCATACTGGCTCATCAATTGTAACAAATGTATCATAATAATGCCAGATATGAATTAATAGGGGAAACTGTGGAAGAGGAGTTGATTGGGAAGTGAGGAGTATAGGTGTTCACTGTATTTTCTGCTCAACTTCTCTTTAAATATAAAACTGCTCTAAAGTAAGCTCTATTGATTAAAATGTATTTGAAAGGCTTATAGTTATTAAATTTTTATGAGTTAATAATAGTAAAATGTTATTCTGAAATCAACTTTTTTAGATTTCACATGCAAATAATGAGATCATACAGTATTTGTCTTTCTGTGTCTGGCTTATTTCTGGCATTATGTCCCCCAGGTTCCGTGTTGTTTCAAATAGCAAGATTTCCTTATTTTTATGGCTGAACAGTATTCTGTTGTATACATGTACCATATTTTCTTTATCCATTTATTAGTTACTAGACACTTAGGTTGTTTTCATCTCTTGGATATTATGAATAATGCTACAATAACATGAAAGAGAAGATGTCTCCTGAATATACTGATTACAATTTTTTAGAAATATAGTCAGAAGTGAGAGTGCTAAATTGCATTGTAGTTCTATTTTAAAAATTTTGAGACTGATTTACATTCCTACTAATAGTTTACAAGAGTTCCCTTTTCTCCAAATCCTTGCCAACACTTGTTATCTCTTGCCTTTTCATAAGAGGTATTCAAACAGGTGTGAGGAGATATCTAATGGTAGTTTTGACTCCATTTCTCTGATGACTAGTGATGTTGACCTTCTTTTCATATGCGTGCTATCTATTGTATGTATTATTTGGAACAGTGTATTTTCAGGTCCTTTAACTGTTCTTAAATCCAGTTAGGACAGAGTAGAGAGCTCATAAATAAACTTGTATGGTCAGATAATATTTGAAAATGGAGCCAAGAATACACAAGGGAAGAAGAAAAGTAAGTCCCTTTAATATGCAATATTGGGAAAAGTGCATATCCACATACAAAATTATTAAGGGACATGTGTTTTCTCTAATATGTGCAAGCTAGGGGAGCACCTAGAATACTAGAGGGACTCCAGATAATAGAGGAGAAACCTCACTGAAGCCAGGGAAGTGATCTAAGGGAAGGGGAAGGGGAAGAAGACTGAGGTTCATTAATTCTACCATCAACTATGTGTACATATGCGAAAATATCAATGTCAATCTCAGTACTCTGTATTGGGAAGGGGGGAGATGAGGAGGTGTGGGGGGTGGGCAACAATTGCTATGTGCATGCATGTCATTGTCAGTATGATTTACATTATGATGGGAGACTATAATGTACCAATAAAAGCATATTAAAATTAAATTGGACCCTTGTTTTACATCATTCACAAAATTAACTCAAAAAGGATTAAAAACTTTCATGTAAAGTCCCAAACTGTAAAACTCCTAGAAGACAACTCAGAGAACAAAGGATCCTTAACATTGGTCTTGGCAAAGATTTTTTGCATACGACATGAGAAGCACAAGCAACAAAAGCAAAATAAATAATCATGGCTACATCAAACTAAAAAGCTGCATAGCAAAGGAAACAACTTGTATTTTCCTGGTTTCTAGTAACAGCACTAACAATGTGTTCATTGGCTGTTTGAATTTGTTATTTCACCATTTGCATGTATTAACCTTTTCTATATATGTACTGCCTTTTCCTTGCTGATTTAAAGTTTTGAATATATGATGGTAATGGCCATTTGTCTCTTCTATATATTGCATATATTTTCCAGCCTTTTTATTTCATTATTTTTACCTTTTATTATATAAACATTGTTACTTATATTATAAGAAAGTTGAATGTTTCTTCATAAAATATTTCTTTCTTGTCTCCTTTAGCCGTGATTTCTTAAGAAGGATGATTTACAGAATGTTATAAAATGTTCATTTTATATATTAAATTTTATAATTTTTATTTTAAAATATTCAATCTGTTAAAACATCATTTTATAGAATATAAATTAGGGCTATTATTTATTGTTTTTAATTTAGTTAAATGATAATTTTCCTCATAAACCATTTTATGTTTTTAGTGCAGAATCCCCTATGTACCTTCAGAATAAATTGAATTCATGTATATTTATACATACACAAATGCATATCTTTTTCTAGATTCTCTCTTCCACTTTATCAATTTTGTTTCTTCCTACTGTAATTCCACCTTGTGTCAAAAATTATTACTTTACGGGCTAGTTCTCTTTATTGTTCTTTAAAAATATTTCTTGCCACTTCTCATGGTCCCCTTTCCCCAATTTTCATATGAACTTTAGATTAACTTCATTGGAATTATTTATGTAAGAGAGTAAACTTAGAATTGTTATGCTATATTAAAATCATAGGTGAATTTAGAGAAAGTATATATCTTTATATAATTAATAACTTATCAAAACAATTATAGATTTCTAAACTATGGATAGGATGAGAAAGATGCAACCAACAGATTAAATATTTGCATTTTATACAATAGTATGCATTGCTAATTTTTACCTCCTGTCATGTCCATTGAAGCACAAAGCTACATGGACTGTTGACAGTGAGTTTATATATGGATTAGTCTTATTACAGCTTAACTAAAACTAAAACAAAAACAAGAAATCTATTGGAGCATTCCTGAAAGTAAACATGTAAACCCATGACTTTAGCATGGGAAAACTCATGCCAGAATGAAATAATATTTTTCAGTATATTTTAAACTAATTTATTTATTTTTTATTTATTTTTGCAGTACTGGGGATGGAACCCAGGGGCATTCTACCTCGGAGCTACCCCCCCCCCAGTCCTATTTTTTATTCTTTTTTTTTTTTTTTTTTTTGCGGTACTGGGGATTGAACTCAGGGGCATTCTACCTCTGAGCTATGCCCCCAGCCCTATTTTTTATTCTTTATTTTGAAACAGGGTCTCACTAAGTTGAGGAGGGCCTCACTAAGTAGCTGAGGCTGGCGGCAAACCCGGATCCTCCCGTCTCAGCCTCCCAAATACTGGGATTACAAGCGTGCGCTACCACGCCCGGCTAAACTGTCTATTTTAAATACAGCATTCTTGGGTCTTGAATGTAGTCTTGATGAGTGATTTTAAGTCTGCCTATTTTGATTATCCTCAATTCCCACTAATCAAATTTCTCTTTTGGTTAAATACAAGATAATTTTTCTTGTATTTTGGGGTAAACTTTTTATTTTGAGATAATTTTAGAGTCACATATAGTTTTAAGAAGCAATAGAGAAAGCTGTGCACCTGCTCCCAGTTTCGCCCAATGATAGAATCTTACAAAACAATCATATAATACCACAACCAAAAAATTGACATTGATACAATACTCATCTTATTCACTTTTTTCCAGTTTTACTTCTACTCTGTGGTTTTGTGCATGTGTGTATCCCATCTCTTTTTCCTTCCTTCGAATTTAATTAAGTTCTGTACGTTAGGCATATGAGTAGTTTATCTTAATTACAGAATCATCATTTTTAACAGTTTTACTGGGGATATTATATACTGTATTGCCCAGCATGGTTTTAACAGAGTTTAAATTTATTTAATATATATTCATAATACTAATATATTGTGGAAATTAAATCCAGGATTGTGAATTTCTGATATGTGATCTCAATTGGATGAAGAAAGATATTTTTATTTGAATGAAAGAGGCTAGCTTCTCATCTGTTGGTTTAAATTTATTAGTATGCAGTCTAGGTGATCAACTCTCCAAATGAATTTTTGTTTTCACATTATTCCAGTGAGCCATTTATAATTAAAGCTACAGGAAAATTATGGTGGGTAATATTTAGTCAATCTTTGTCAATAGATAACAAAAAGCATGAATCTAGCAGTAGATGGAAAAAGCATAACACAAGATTGCTTTGGATAAATAGGTTAAATGTTGATTAATTTACTTACAACTACATTTTTCTTTGACAAAATTCTATTTGAGTGTCATGCCCATCTTTGTTCAAATTCATTGTTTCATGCTGTTCATTTATACACTGCTATTTGTTCTTAAACAATAAAGTCATTACTTAAAAGGACAAGCTATAATTTAATTATTTTGAAGCAATTCTGTAGGTTTTACTTTTCTTAATTATACTTGTCATGATAGGGAAGAATGTTCAGTCTCAAAAATGTATGATTGGCATTCAAAGAGGGTTCCCTTCAGTATAAACTTGGAATGGGAAAGATAAGAATATCATGGCTAGAGAAACACATTCTTCATTTACTGCTATATCTTTTATTGCTTATTGTTGTTGTTAGTATCATTATTATTATAATTATCTGACATGGTTGTCAATTCGCTTTTGAGTTTTCATCCGCTGGAGTTCTGGTCTTGATGAAATGCTTGGACAATCTTAAATTGTGGCACATTTCTGGGTACAATTTATTCTGATTTTTTCGCAGATATTTGACTGACAAAAGGCAGAAAATAATATAGGTTGATAGTCTGCCATGGGTGCTAAGCTGAAAGCTAAACAGAGAAGACTCTGCTAAACAGGACTCAGACTTTTTTCCTCTGGACTAATTTTTATTCAAAACCAAAACAACTGATAATTTTTGCTATTGATAAATTTGGAATATAACCAGTAGAGAAATAATCACTTTTCATTCTTATTTTGCTCACCACAAAGTCTAATGTAGAACAAAATAAAAGAGGGAACTATAAATAGGTAATAATTAACATTTCCTTAGGCATAGTTTCTCTATCCAAAAATATGTACAAGTTGAACATTTTATTTTACACTATTGTAGACATAGTGTTAATTACTATTCAGCTGGTAGAAAAACACTTAAGATTTATTAGTTTAGTTCTCATCTCTATATGTGAGGATAATAATAATAATAATAATAATATGTGCTTCACATAAGCTACAATAGAAAGATATTACTTGATGGAGATAGTAGAGGAAATTATTTTAAGTAGAAAGAACATTTGCAAAAAATATGATCTGATACATGGCCAGAGCAATGAAGATATTATTAGAACATTATTATGATAAATAACTTAATATTAGAAAATGAAGGATATTGAGTGTTAGGAAGATATTTATGGTATTAGCATTATGAATGACATTTTGAAGATACTTTTTCCTATTTATCATGCTTTTGGTGCCTTTGATTTTTCCTTCTTCCTAGATTACATAATGCAATCCTGTGCTTAGTTTTCCCTTAACGTTCCTTTCTATCAAAACCCTTAATACTTTTTATGCAATGAGGATTTTAGATCTCCTTCTTTAGAATTTGTATATTAGGAATTATAACAAAGGGAAATGCGTTTAGTTTTGAAACTCAAATTGGGCAACTACATGACTAGGTGTAATACTAATTAAGTCACAGCTGGATGTCAGAAGAACTCTCCTTTCATTAATTAACGGGGTAAATTCAGGATTTAGTATCTGGAAGAATTTCTATAATGTATTTCTGGGTACTGAATTTCCAAAGTGGGGCCTTCTTTCGTTTTGGGCACTGGGGATTGAGCCCAAGGGCACTTTTTTTTATTTTGAAACAGGGCCTTGCTAAGTTGCTGATGCTGGCCTCAAACCTGCCATCCTCCTGTTTCAGTCTCCCAAGTATTTAGATTACAGGCCTGTGCCAACATGCCTAGCAGGTTTCCTTCTTCTTAATGCCTTGAATTATCTTCCTCTGTTTTTCAAATCCATTAGCCATATCTACTATTGCTGACTAAGTTGTTAGTGAAAAATAACAGGACTACAGCAGAAACTCAATTATGGAAATGTTGAAGGCCATAATAATGGAAATACATTCGAATAATGCAAACCTCTCGGCAGAATAGGCAGCAGGAAAAAAATAGAAATGCCTCCTTCAACTAGCTTGTAAGAATAAGTGACACTTCTCATGGAATAAGCCGTTGACTTAAGTAAATTCTGACTGCTAAAGAGTGAAAATCCACTCCTTCATCCTCATCACATTTACACAAAATTAAAAAATAATAATGGAGAAAAATGAAGTGAAGCCATAACTATAATATATGAATTCACTTATGATATTGAACTTTGAGTTTGAGGGGATAGAACAAGAGTTAAGACCCTCAGAATAAGGATGGAAACTTCACTGACCATAGCAAAGGGCTCACTTTATCCCCAGTTCATACCCCATCCCCACAAGGGTGTCTCAAATAAAGTCTGTTGCCTTTCTCTGTAAAAAGAACATTATATTCTGCTTCAGGTAAGTGAATGGGGTAAAGAATAGGACTGATTCTACATGACCCTAAACCCACATAATCAGGTGAGGAGATGTGTTCCATTTAACAAGAAATGTTTAGTAAGCATCTACTTTATTACAGATGACTTTTCCTGATGTTGATAGCACAGTTGGAAACAAGACTAAGTCCTTGTCCTCATGAAATTTCTATTCTAATGGAAGATGGGACCAATAATAAAATTAACAAATGAAGTAGATATGAAATGTTCAAAATAAAATTAATCACATCAGGTAGTAGTGAGCACTAGGAAGCTATTTTTGTTAGTAAGATGCAATAGATATGAGTATCTATTGCTTCTAAATTAAAATGAACCTTTAGCCGGGTGTGGTGGTGCATGCTTGTAGTCCCAGCATTCGGGAGGCTGAGACCAGAGGATCTGGGTTTGTGGCCAGCCTCAGCTACTTAGTGAGGCCCTCCGCAACTTAGTGAGACCCTGTTTCAAAATAAAGAATGAAAAATAGGGCTGGGGGTATAGCTCAGAGGTAGAATGCCCTAAAGTTCAATCCCCAGTACTGTAATAAATAAATAAATAAATAAATAAATAAATAAATAATTAAAATAAAATGAAACTTTATCAGGAAACCACTTGCAGGATTAGAGATCAGGAAGAAGCAAACCTGATATGAGCCCCAAATTTCTTCAACAAAAGCAAGGCCTCTATCTACCTTTAAAACATCAATAGCAGCATAACTTTAATGTCTTCTTCTCTAAAGGAGCATCTGAGATACTTTCTGAACAAGTCGTGTCTCATTAGGTTGAGAAAGGGCTAAATAATTTTAGGTATTTTAAATATTTTATACAAAGTATTTATTATTATTTTTTTTGTGTGTGTGTGTATTTGTGTGTGTTTTGCAGTACTAGGGATTGAACCCAGGGGCATTCTACCTCTAAGCTATACCCTCAGCCCTATTTTTTTTTTCTTTATTTTGAAACAGAGTCTCACTAAGTTGCAGAGGGCCTCACTGAGTAGCTGAGGCTGACTGCAAACCTGTGATCCTCCTGTCTCAGCCTCCAAAGTACTGGGATTACAAGCCTCCATCACCATATCTGGCTATTTATTATCTCCTCTCCTGTCTCCCCTCACCT
>PVLC010005029.1:0-27931 GCA_004027655.1 Graphiurus murinus | reverse complement strand
CATTCTCCCAAGCATTGTGATTATAGGGATGCACAACAATGTCCAGCTTCTTTCTCCCTTTCTTAAATTCTTCATTTCCTCATACAAATGTTTAATAAATGTCTGAGTACCATGCATGAAGCCTGAAATTGAAAGATCATTTACTTCCTCATGAAAGCCATAGTTAGATGACAAAACAAGTATATATATATATATTTTTTTTTTCTTGGTTCATTCTACTCTCACATAATAGTGACATGCATGTACACAGCATTTGGTGAGCTCCCCCAAGTTCCCTCCTCACTCATTCCCACATTATATTGATCTTGACATTGGTAATTCCACATATTTCATGTAGCTAAGGCCAAGGGGTAAACAGTCATTGTAAATAACTATACAAAATACCAGGAAACAAACACTCAAAATTATAAGCATTTACTCTACACAGGAATTGTGAAATAGTTAATTTTAGTAGGAGCAGAAAACCAAAGATTAAACAGATATTACAGCATGCATCACCAATTTTAAACAAGCTTTTCTGTCTGATAGATAGTATGAACTGTTTCTCGGCTATGGATGATATGGCCAATTAAAAAATAATATACTTTATATCAATGATAACAAACTGTCAAGACCTTACAGAGAGTTGCTTTCTCAGCAACTATGTAGAGTGATAAATCATTGTTACTCATCATCCAACACTACTCAATATCTCTAGTAAGCTTCCTAAGAGCTCTGTGGAAGTTTTACCCTATATAATTAACCCTCATTAAAAGGCTGCAGTTTTTTTCAGAAGGATGAGCAATGACATAAATGTAGCTGAGAACAACTGTGATACAGGTGTTTGATGTTTGGTTTGTCAGGAGTAGTTTATCACTCATGAAGTGAATTAATCTTTTTTTTGCTTTACACATTCTGTTGCATTAAATGGAGACATAACCTTAGATTTATCATTTCTTAGTTATTAGAGATATTTTCAAACAGATAGATAATTTTTTCATTGTAATAATAAAGTCTGTTCTAATGTTTTAAGAAACGATGCATTGCATTAACATTTAACAGACCTCCATTAGGATGCAACGAGGGGAAACAAGAGATTCCCAGTGATCAAACTGGGACAATTTGAACATCAAAAAGAATAATAACCTTACAATGCACCAGTTAATATAAAAAATAATAATAACTGTAATGGTTTATATTATACTGGATATAAAAAGAATTTATGAGGCCATAGTAATATAAAGAGATGAAAGAAATATATTTTTGCTAAAAAATTAGTTAATAAATTTAGATACAACAGTGAAATTAGAAAATCACCAATGAGAGTCAGGCGTGGTGGCACACATCTGTAATCCCAGTACTTGGGAGGCTAAAATAGGAAGGATTGCAGGTTGGGGGACAGCCTCAACAAGTAGTGAGACTCTCATCAACTTAGTGAGACCCTGTTTCCAAATAAAAAATAAAATAGGGTTGAGGTTGTAGCTCGAAGATAGAATGCCTCTGGGTTTAATTCCCAGTACCACAAAATAAAAAGAAGAAAAAATAAAGAAAATCACCAATGACCTTTGCAACCACAAGTTCAATTTTTGATTTAGGCTAGAATCATCCACAGATGCTAAGAGCATTAGGTGAAATATTGTAGGAGGACAAGATGCTAATATGTTTTTTTAATATGAAGTTGCAACTTGGTTATTACTTACAATGAAAAATATCTAATGATAAGAGCTAGAAAACACCATCTCGACCTAGTCCTTAAACTTAGCCTGAACATAATGTGACAACGGGACATTTTGTAGTTTCTCATACACTATAATGAAAAGTACACATATTGCATGTGTAAATTTCTTATAAAACATTGTTAACATGAATCTAATCATGAGGAAACATTAAGAAAAACCACGGGGTTTATCTACAAGATAACTGGCCTGAAGAGTTAAAACATCATCATCATTAATGACAGGAAGGATGGTAATAATTCTTTAGATTAAAGATAGCCAATCCTTTTTATTTTTATTGAGGCATAGTCTTTTGCTGAGTTGCCCATTCTGGCCTCAAAGTTGTGATCCTACGGCCTCAGCCTCCTGAACTGCTAGGATTACGGGTTTGTGCCACTGTGCCCAGACTTAAACACTGAACTTTTAAAGTAAAGCAAAATGTTGAAAATATTTCTCAAGAGCTAAGGGTGTATACACATTTTTCCTAATGTATGTGTACAATTCCAAGGAAATTCCGAAAAATATTTTCAACAGTCATCTCTGTTGTATTAAGAGTTAGATATTTTTAAACTTTTCCATAATTTTCTAAAATAAACAGTGATAAATGTTATAATTAGAAATAAATAAGGAGCCGGGCATGGTGTCGCATGCTTGTAATCCCAGCATTCGGGAGGCTGAGACTGGAGGATCCGGGTTCGCGGCCAGCCTCAGCTACCTAGTGAGGCACTCTGCAACTTGGTGAGACTCAGTTTCAAAATAAAGAATAAAAATAGGACTGGGGGTGTAGCTCGGAGGTAGAATGCCCCTGAGTTCAATCCCCAGTACCGCAAAAAAAAAAAAAAAAAAAAAAAAAAAAAAAAAGCATTCCTATAAAATGTGATAGGGAATTTCATAATATAATTTGGGAAGTGGTACTCAAATATGTTGATGGAAAAAAGGTAACTTGCCTTTATTGGTGGATTTCATTTATGTAGAAGCTTCAGTTCCCAACAGTTTTAGATAAATTCATGGCCACCGAGCTTTGCTGTAATATTTAAATAGCTCCCTTTTTTCTGTTAGTAAAGCTCAGATTTGTTTGTCTTTATGAGGATCCAAAGTGCATTTACATAAGAGTGAGGGTCCAAGACTGCTTTTTAGCTCTAGACACTAAACAGTTCTCAATAACATGTTTTACTCTGATGTATGAATGTCATTTACATATTAAGTATATATAAGTGTGTAGTTTAGACACAAACATGGATCCTATGTATTTGAAAATGAATCTTGTCCAAACAAAGGAAGTCATTTAGAACCATGCTGAGATAAATGTTTCCCAGCCCCCCCTCAAAAAAAAATAGAAAGCATGCTAAAAACACATGAAAAATAATTGCAGTGATTCCTGATTGGATCCTGGAGAGAAAAAATCTGTTAGAGCATTTGGAGAAATTTTGAGAAATCTGAATGTTGCATCACTGTTGAGATTCTCCGAAGTGAGAATCTTCTTTATATAAGAGGATACCACTATTCTAAGGATATATAGGATAAAGTATTCATGATGTAGTACCAGCATATTAATATACAAATTTATAAAAAAATTCAAGATTTTTGTATGCTAATTATTTTTGTAAGTTGATTTCGTATTCAGATACTCTGATGAATCTGTATCAGCTCTAGAAGTCTTCTGATTGAATGTTTTGGGTCTTCTAAGTAAAGGATCATGTCATCAGCAAACAGAGATCATTTCAATTTTTCTATTTCTATTTGTATTCCTTTAATTCCCTTCTCTTGTCTTACTGCTATGGCTGGACTTTGAGGTACTATATTGAATAGGACTAGTGATAGTGGATATCCTTGACTTGTTCCTGGTCTTAAGGGAAATTCAGTTTTCTCCCAGTCATTATGTTGCTGGCTTGGAGTTTATAATATACACAGCCTTTATGATTTTGAGGTAGGTTCCTTCTATCCCTAATTTCTTTGGTGTTTGTATCATGAAAGGGTTTTGGATTTTGTCAAATGCGTTTTCTACATCTATTAAGATGATTGTGTGATTTTTGTTCTCAGCTCTATTAATTTGGTGACTTACATATATTGATTTGAATATGTTGAACCAGCCTTGCATCCCTGGAATGAAGTCAACTTGGTCATGGTTTACTATCACTAGCAATCAGGGAAATGCAAATCAAAATTATACTGAGATTCTAACTCCAGTTAGAATGGCAATCATCAAGAACACAAACAATAAATGCTGGTGAGGATGTGGTGAAATAGGAACTCTTATACAGTGTTGGTGGGACTGCAAACTAGTACAGCTGCTATGGATGCCAGTGTGGAGGTTTTTCAAGACTGGGAATGGAACCTCCATATAACTCAGCCATACCACTCCCCTATATACTGTACTCTTTGGAAGAAAGTTACTGCACACAGCCTACACTTAAGGAATTGAGAGTTATGTGCCACCTCATTAAGAGGGAAAAGTCTGTAAATTTTATTTTGAAATTTTCTTCACAAAATATTTGTCTGTTCTCTCCCATTCACTTATTCAATCATTTAATTATGCTCTCATTGATTTTTAATACTTTGATTTATAACACATTATAGATTATACATTATAATTAATTATAAATATAACTAATATGTAAAAATATATGTTAAATAATTTAATTTAATATTATTATACATTATTTATTTTGTTCTTTAAATTATTCTACTTTTATTCATTGGGAGCTCTTTTAGTTGGCTTCAATATCATTTTGACATAACCCTATTTTGGATGTTTTTAGCATCACTTTATTTTCTGGCATTTAAAGATTATTCAGGTTCATCTTGTATTTGTCCTGCCCCAGTTCTAGATTCAGTTATTTTCCCAAGGAGCCCTGGGTCCTTTTCTTAGAGGATGATGTTAGAATCAAAGATCTGGGCACTCAGTATGCTCATTGCTACAAGGGTGTCATTATTTCTAGGTCCTCTCAGCTGAGATAGTAAGGAAAGATATGTGGATGTACTAATCCTTGTATATACACATGTCTACATATATTTCTGTATTTAGCCATTAGTATCTATAGTTAATTACAAAAGAATTCATATTAACACCTTTAATTCTAATATAGTACCAAATTGATTATTCTAGTTTCCCCTCTTGCTCATCTGTAACTACTCTAACAGTGAAAATCCTAGGTCTCACCATCTATTTCCTTAAATTTTTATTCCATTATGCATTTACAGTGGTTTCAGAATTATTAACCCATACTCCAGGAGAAACTATGTTAATAAGAATACAATGCTTGTGTACAGTTCCTTTTGCCTTTACTCTGACAGTCTCCACTTATTTTGAAGTTACTTAGGTCAAAACACTCCACCTTCAACCTCACTCGCTTTGATAAGGTTATCTCATACATTTATATTACAGATTCTTTTTTAACAGTATGTATTTCATTCTACCCTAACTTCTAAATATTTACTCTAACTTCTAAATATTTTTTCAAAAATTTGCAAACATTAAGGTTCATTCACTATGTTGTAAAATTCTATGGGATTTGTCAAGAGCACAGTGCCATGCATCCACCATTATAGTATCATACAGAAGAGTTTTACCACTCTAAAGCATCTTTTGTGATTCACTTACTCAACCTTCTTCTTTGGTAGCAAGCAATTATCTGTTTGCCATCTCCAGAATGTAATATGAAAACTATTCTATATGTAGTCTTTTCAACTACTTCTTTCCTATTTAGCAAAAGTGCCAAAGATTTCTCTCTCTTTGATTTTACTGATAATCCCTTATATGAATAAAGCTTCTATGAACATTCACAGGTTTTGTGTGTGTGTGTGTGTGTGTGTGTGTGTGTGTGTGTGTGTGTGTGTAGACATATGCTTTTAAATTAGTTAGGTACATACCTAGGAGTATGATTGCTGGATCATTTGCTAAGACTACATTTAGTATTGTAAGATATTATCAAACTGCCATCCAAAAGTGGCTGTATCCTAATTATATTTTATTAAAAGAAAAAAAACTTCTCAGTATTTTTGGCATTTGTAGGTGAATTTCATAATCATGGAAATTGATTCATTAATAACAGTAGATTGAATAAGTCATATTTCAGGCTTGCCCCATGGGACATACATTACAGAGCAGTGCCAACACACTAAATCCTAATGTGTCCAACCAAGCATCAGCTTTTCATGTTGAGGCAATTTGGCCTAAAGCCAGAGAGGGTGAAATGGTTTCAGACATTAGTACAGAAAAAAAGTTCTAGAGTCCCAGCACTCATAATTTTCAGCTTCTGTGGAAATAGAGCAATGTGTATTAAGGGAGGGCCTTGAAACTTCCCATTCCGCATCACAGCAGTGAAAAGAAGATAGCAGCGTTTTTCACACATAGAATCGGCTCTGCCAATACTCATCTCACTCTGGGAAAAATGAAAATTGGTATTTTTCAGGTGTGAATCTGAAGTCTAAGGACTGTTAAGACTGTTGGGGCATAGAACATGATAACCCAAGTTGTGGTGACTTGCACTGATATGTTTGGAGCTGAGGAAGATTGGGCAGACTGCATAAGCTGCAGAAGAGTGTTTTCCCTGACCTCCTACCATCCCTTCTTGCCCAGAAGTGGGGCATAGAAAATGGGATTACTCTCATCCAATGCAAGCTGAAAAATCCAGGTAGATCACTCTGTGAATTCTTCCTTTTACCTCTGAAGATAATCATGTGACAGGTGTCCTGCTCCATATCTGGGAGAAGAAATGTCATAAAGAGATATAGTGAGCCAGGTGTGGTGGCACACACCTGTCATCTCAGTACTTGGGAGCTGAGACAAAAGGATCACAGGTTTGAGACCAGCCTTAGCTATTATTGAGGGCCCTCTGCATCTTAGTGAGACCCTATTTCCAAATAAAAATAGGGCTGGGGGGAGGTGGAGCCCAGAGATAAAAGGCACCTAGATTCTATCCCCAGAGAGATATAGTGAACATTTAGGTGAATACACAGGTCTTGCTAAAGTTCCCCTTGTTTAATAGCATTAAAATAAACTATATTTTGTCTAATTATATTTTTCTGTAATTATTCGCTTATTTTAACAGATTTAGCATAAAAATACACAGTTTTCCATGGGTTCTTGTATCTTCATTTTGGAAGATTCCTTTGAAAATTAAAACTTCATTAAATAAATATTTATGCTTCCCTCCTGCATGATATTTTGAAGTATTTATTAATTGTTTTTTCTTTTCAAGACTGAACATATATTTTACAAAACTGAGATCATACTATTTAAATTAGTATTTTAATGTGCTTTTATTGGTGCATTATAGTCTCATATCGTAATATCAATCATGTTGACAATGACATACATGCTCATAGCACTTAGTGCCCCCTCCCTGGATCTCCGCCTCTCCCCTTCCCAATACAGAGTACTGAGATTGACGTTAGTATTTTCACACATGTACACATATTTGATGGTAGTATTTCCATTAATGAACCTCAGTCTTCCCCTTCCCCTTCCCTTAGACTACTTCCCTGGCTACAGTGAAGTTTCTCCTCCATTATCTGGAGTCCCTCTGGTATCCCAGTTACTCTCTAGCTTGTGCATATTAGAGAAAACATACCACTTTTCACTGGAATGAAACTAGAAATCAACTATAAAAAGACTCAGATAAGGTGGGTGTGGTGGCACACACTTGTAATCCTAGTATTTGAGAGGCTGAGACAAGAGGATCAGAGGTTTGCCACCAGCCTCAACTACTCAGTGAGGCTCTCTGCAACTCAGTGAGAGCCTGCTTCAAAATAAAGAATAAAAAATAGGGCTGGTGGGATAGCTCAGAGCTAGAATGCCCATGGTTTCAATCCCCAGCACCGCAAAAAGAAAAAAAAATATCCAGGGAAATTTCACAAACACATGGAGAATGAATACCACACAGCTGAATGAAGATTGGGTCATAGAAAAAAATAAGAGGAGAAATTAAGAATTTCCTATAAACAAATGAAAATAGAGAAACAACATATCAAAATCACTGGGATACTTTGAAGGCAGTATTAAGAGGAAAATTCAATGAGTGTTCACATAAGAACAACAGAAAATCACCAAATAAACAACCTAATGAGAGACCTCAAAGCCCTTTAAAAACAGGAACGGTCTAATCCCAAAGCCAGTAGAGGACAGGAAATCATTAAAATCAGAGCAGAAATCAATGAAGTAGAGAATAAAAAAATACAAAATAATCAACAAAACCAGAAGCTGGTTCCCCCCAAAAATAAACTAGATATACTACTCGCCAACCTAGCCAAAAGAAGGAGAAAATCAACCCAAATTACTAAAATGATATGAAAAGGTGATATTACCACAGAAAGTGCAGAAATCCAGAAAATTATCAGAAACTACATTGAAAATACTCCAACAAAGTGGAAAACCTAGAAAAAATTGACAAATTTCTAGATACATGCAACCTTTCTAAATTGAATAAAGAAAATTTAAATCGACCAATAGCAATTATAGAGATTAAAGCAGCAATTAAGAGCCTACTATCAAACAAAAGCCCATGTCCAGATGGTTTCCCAGACCAATATTATAAAACCTTTATAGAAGAATTAATCCCAATATTTCTCAATCTATTCTATCAAATAGAAACAGGACTCTTCCAAATACATTCTATGAAGCCAACATCATATTAATACCAAGACCAAATAAAGACAGTTCAGCTGGGCATGGTGGCGCACACTTGTAATCCCAGCATTTGGGAGGCTGAGACCTGAGGATCTGGGTTCGTGGCCAGTCTCAGCTACCTAGTGAGGCACTCCGCAACTTAGTGAGACCCTGTTTCAAAATAAAGAATAAAATATAGGGCTGGGGGTAAAGCTCAAAGGAAGAACGCCGCTGAGTTCAATCCCCAGTACCACAAAAAAAAAAAAAAAAAAAGAGAAAACTATAGGCTTGTATCATTGATGAACTTAGACACAAAACTTCTAAGCAAAATAATAGCAATGCACATTCAAAACCACATCAAGAAAATTATACACCATGACCAAGTCAGTTTCATGCCAAGGATGCAAGGCTGGTTTGACATATGAAAAACAATCCATGCAATTCACCACATAAACAGAACTAAGGACAAAAATTGTATGATCATTTCAACAGGTGCTGAAAATGCAGTTGACAGAATCCAATACCCATTCA
This sequence comes from Graphiurus murinus, assembly GCA_004027655.1. Lineage (NCBI taxonomy): Eukaryota > Metazoa > Chordata > Mammalia > Rodentia > Gliridae > Graphiurus > Graphiurus murinus. The sequence continues at coordinate 19,099 of PVLC010005029.1, read as the reverse complement.
TGTTAAAAACACTGTAGAGAATCAGAATAGAAGTAACATACCTCAACATCATAAAGGCAATATACAATAAGACCCACAATCAACATCATATTGAATGGGGAAAAGCTACAAGAGTTCCCTTTAAAAATAAGAACAAGACCAGGTTACCCACTATCATCCCTTATTTTAAATATAATACTTGAGACTCTTGCCAGAACTATAAGGCAAGAGAAGAAAATCAAAGGAATACAAATACAAAGAGAAGAACTGAAACTATCTCTATTTTCAGATGACGTGACAATATACTTAGAAGACCCAATACCCTCCACCAAAAGGCTTATAGAACTGATCAACAAATTCAGCAAAGTATCTAGATACAAAATCAATCTTAAAACATCAGAAGCCTTTTCAGAAGCTTTTCTCTATTTCAACTATAAACCCACTGAAAAAGAAAACCAGAAAACATTTCCACTCATGATATCCCCTCAAAACAATAAAATACTTAGGAATAAATCTAACCAAGGGGGTAAAAGACTTCTACAAGGAAAATTATAAAACATTGAAAAAAGAAACTAAAAACCTTAGAAGATGGAAGGACCTCCCATGACCTTGGATAGACAGAATAAATATCATTAAAATGGCCATTCTTCCAAAAGTGGTTGACAGATACAATGCAATATCCATTAAAATACCAAGGTCATTAGTCACAGATATAGAAAAATCAATCCTTAAATTCATTTGGAAATCAAAAAAGCAGAATAGCCAAAGTAGTTCTTAGCAACAAGAACCATGTAGGAGGCATCATAATACCTGACTTCAAACTATATTACAGAGCATGGTAATAAAAACAGCATGATATTGGCACAAAAGCAGACACATAACACAATGGAGCAGAATAGAAGACTCAGAAACAAATCCACACACTGAGAACCAGTTGATTTTTGACAAAGGGGCCAAAAACATATACTGGAAAAAATAGCCTCTTCAACAAATGGTATTGGCAAACCTGGTTATCCATATGCAGAAAAATGGAAATAAACCCCACTTTCTTATGCTTGCAGAAGAGTCAATTCAAGAAGGATCAAAGACCTGGAAACTAGACCAGAGACCTTGCAGTTATTTGAAGAGGGCATAGGACCAACACTTCAACACATAGGCATGGGTAAAACCTTTCTCAACAAGACCCCAAAGGGACAAGAAATTAAAAGGAGGATCAATACATGGGATTTGCAATAGACTGAAGAGCTTCTGTGCATCAAAGTAAACTATCAAGAACCTCAACAGAGAGCCCACAGAATGAGAGATTTTTTGCCAACTACTCCTCTGATAGAGGACTAACATCTAGAAAACACAGAGAACTCAAGAAATATCGGAGACTGACAGTGCTCATGGTCTGTCTTTGCTGACTCACAGGCATAGAGGTCTGTTCTACGGAGATAAAGATTACCATAACATGTGCTAACTACTGACTCAGGGCAAAAACTCTGCTTTGCTTCAAGTTCCAGGAATCAAGAGGTTTATTCAGACTTTATCAGGCTGTTATAATAATGAATTGTGTGAATATTTGTTCCTTGAACTATGTACCCTCAGATGATTAATTTTCACAAAATGTAACCATTGTGAGAAAACATTAACTTTGATGTATACTCTGGTGCTCAAAGAAGTATATAATGACTGAGCTAAATAAACTCCGGCGCGGCAGTATTCACTGTCAGCCCTCCTGAATCTATCCTTTGTTTTTCTCTTTCTTAAGCAACTTTTGTCTTTGTTTTTCTCAAACCACACTTTCTCCCTCCAAGCTTGTCCAACTTAGCCGCTTGGCACCGGTAAAGAAACTCACCACAAAAACAACAAATAACCCAATCAAAAAATGGGCAAGTGAAATAAATTGACAATTCACAAAAGAAAAAATAGAGATGTCAAATAAATGAATGAAAAAATGTTCAACATCATTAGCAATCAGAGAGATGCAAATCAAAACTACCCTGAGATTTCACCTAACCCCAATTATAATGGAAATCATTAAAAACACAAACAACAACAAATGCTGGCGAGGATGCAGAGAAGTAGGAACTCTAATACACTGTTGGTGAAATTGAAAATTAGTGCAACCACATTGGAAAATAGTGTGGAGGATCCTCAGAAGAATGGGAATGAACCTACCATATGACCTAGCTATACCACTCCTGGGTACCCATACCCAAAAGAATAAAAACCAAATTACCAGAGTAATGCATGCATATCTGTGTTTACAACTGCACAATTCACAATTGCTAAACTATGGAACCAGCTGAGATGTCCATCAACAGATGAATGAATTACAAAACTGTGGGATATGTACACAATGGAATTTTACTCAGCCATAAAGAAGAACAAAATTATGTCATTTGTATGGAAATGGATGGAACTGGAGAACATTATGCTAAGTGAAATTAATCAGTCAAAAAAGCTATATATATAACATATATATATAAATATATATATATATATAACATATAGCTGTATATACTATAGTGAGTACTTTCAATGGGGCTGGGGAGCTCTCACCTAGCATGTATGAGGCCATGGGTTGCATATCTACCCCTGCAAAAAAAAAAAAGCAACAATAATAATACTTTTAGTTACATTCTGCTCTCTGATATGCTATTCTTTCTTCAGGTCCAATCAATTTCTTAATTTGGGGCTTTAAAATTCTGAAAATTATGATCAAGTAATGATTTTCCCACTTTACTACAGATGCTTTAGTTATATTTTTCATAAAATATGAACTTTGTTAATCTTACTTAAAATCAGTCCACATTTTTATTCTTATAGTTGAGAGTGAATTTAATGCATTGACATGATTATATTATAATAATATATTTTTTGTGTGTGGTACTAGTGAGCGAACTCAGGGGAATTCTATCTCTGAACTATACCTGCAGTCTTTTTTATGTTTTGTTTTGAAACAGGGTTTTGCTAGGTTGCTTAGAGTCTTGCTAAGTTGCTGAGGCTGGCCTTGAACCTGCAATCCTCCAGTGTTGCAGCCTCCCATGTACTGAGATTATAGGCATGCACAACCATGATCAGCTTACAAATAATATTCTATTAAATCTTTATGCCGTTTTTACTCTCAAATATTTTAATTTTTGTGTAAACATCTATTTTTAGATTTTTTTTTTTTTGGAGGGGGTAATTTCTCCATATTCCACTCACTATCATCCTTTCACAATTGACTGTAGAGTGGTAATTATGGAGCTGGAAAGTACACTTTCAATCTCCAACATGTTCAATAAGCATTTTTTTTTGTGTGTGTGTGGTACTGGGGATAGAATGCAGGGGCATTCTACCTCCAAGATACACCCCCAGTCCTATTTTTAGTCTTTATTTTGAAACAGGGTCTCACTAAGTGTGGAGGGCCTCACTAAGTAGCTGAGGCTGGCTGCGAACCTGGATCTTCCGGTCTCAGCCTCCCAAGTACTGGGATTAAAAGTGTGCACCACCACGCTCAACTCCAATAAGCATTTATTGAACCATTATTACATTTGGAGGGTTATAAATCATCTATACCTTTGAGGGCTCACAATCTAATTGGATAGCACACTTAAAAGTACAGAGAAAAATAAAATCCAATTTAGAGGAGCAAAGTGAGTACATTCAGACCACATTTTCTAAAGGAACTCAGAGAGAAGTAAGCTCATAGAGCTTCTTAGAAGGAAAAAGGGACTCCATATTTTGCCTTTAACTACAATTAGCTTTGCTAGTTTTTTTTTTCATGCAATTGTCATTGTGCACAATTCTTCACCATTTGTTATAATCATGAAAAAAGTAGAATAAAAACAGATCAGATATGACTCTTATAGCGGAATGTGAAGATACAATACCAAACTAGAAAATTGGCCCACCTAGAGGAATTTTTTCAAGTAATAGATCAGTGAATGTATAGAACAAAGAAAGCTCTGTTGCAGAAAGCTGTGTGGCAGAAAAATATCAATCTGGCTATAAGAGTGCTTGGGTTCAATTTCAGCATCTATTTTTCAGTAATACCAGATAAATAATGGTTCAATGGGAAGTCATTGAAGGTTCTGGTGGGTAAGCGTGACACTCAAAAAAAAACCAAATAGTTTGTATGTTGGAGGAGAGTACGTCTGAAGGCAAACACTGTATAAGAATGTAACATTGTATAACACTGTGATATGTTATACCCAAAGAACTTTTCTTTAAGCTTATTATATATCATGAAGATGTGTTTTACTTAATAGCACAATAATGTGTGTTTTCTTCAATATATATTCTTTTTTTGGTGCTATTTGTGGTTTTAGGAACATAAAGTTGATATTTTAGTATGCCTCTTGAGTTTCACGACTATGTATTTCTAAACAAGTTGACCTTAATTTTAATGGTGAAATATCTTTGTTCTCTTTTTTTAATACCCTAGCCTACTTTCCATTCAACGGATACTATCATTTAAATTTTAGATCATTGTTATTTTATTTTCCCCATTCATTTGAAGGCATCCTACACATTTAAATACAATTCCATTTTCATATTTCTTAATTTCCCTAATGGATTTTCTTTCTTTGAACTGATTTCTTTGTTTTGTTAATTTTATTCATTCTAGATAATAAAATGCCATCTGTTGGTTATCATTTTATTAAAGATGTTTTCTACTTAAAATTACTAATCAATCATTAACTATTTATCATGATACTGTGCAGGAAAAATGTTTATTTCAGTTATTTCTTAGAACATTGAGCATTTTGCAAATGTATAATTCAGCAAACAGAAATTCAAGACCCATATGTTTTATATCTGGTGCTTAGGTCGTGTTTAAATTGGTAAATAAAAGGTCCTCTACTTCTACAACAGAGGTCAGAAAAGTTTTTTTGTTGTTGTCTGTATAGGATCACAATAGGAAGTATTTTAGGCTTAGTGGCTCATATGATTTCTATTGCAATTTCTCTATTATAATATAAAACCAGCCATAGACAATATTTAGAATATGTGTGGCTATATTTCAATAAAACTTTATTTACAATAAGGTGTCATGCTAGACCCCTGTAAACTACTGTTCTACAATATAAAATACTTCATAATCTTCTATGCAAATGGTATTTCATATTTTGAAATAAAATGAGAAAAATCCTATTCATTTTTTATAGTATGAATCTAAAAATTGTATCATTTGTATCTACAATGTAACACTTTCATATGTCAGACATTTGCAAAACACAAAGCCATTATATTACTCAAATATACTTACTTATAGTTAAATTTTCATAAGACGACAAGTTTACTCTTAGATGTTCAAAATGATAACTGTGACTCCCTAGGAGACAACAAGAAAAAATTATTTTAAGAGCTGTAAGGCTAAAATTATGTGACTAATTTTTATTGCTTTTTCCTTTTTGCATAAATGGGACTGGAGAAGCCTTTGGATCATGGATATGGGTGTTTCACAAGCTTGGACATAGTGGTGGAAATAGAGTGAATGTAGATCATTTTGAGGAAAATACACAAGTCTGGTTAGGCAAGTTGAAGTACACAAAGAACTTATTATAAAATAGAGGTAAACCTTACTGAACTCCAGAGCATAAAATATTACTGAGCCTCATGGAAATAGCAACTCATCAGAGATGAATTCTTTTTTCTCTTCCCTTTTATTACCATAGAGTTTTCCATCCATACTTTTTATTCTGTCTCTTCCATTGTCCTGTTTGAAGGTTGCCTATATCTGAAAAAGGTTTTAATGGTCACTTCTGTACAATTTGAAGCATGCACACACTTTTATGCCATAATACTGGTTTTGGAACTTACTTTAGCAGATCTTTCTGTTCTAGAGTTCAACATCTTTCAGTAACAAATGACTATTCCTTAATGCAGTATTGGAATAGGCATTCTGATTGCTTGCTGGCTGACAAACCGATGGCTTGGCTTTGAGTTAACTTCTCCCCATTCAAAAGATCAATAGAAATGGAAGAGTCATATGACCTGATGCCAAAATTTAATTCATTCTAGGCAGAAATAAATGTGCTAGGTAGGGACTGAGGGCAATGAAGGAAAATTGACTGATTAGCCTACTATAACATGAGAAGTAGACTTTCCCCAATTTGAGCAGTTGTTATTCTTGGAATTAATAGCAAGGACTCTTTTAATAGAAGGGTTGATAAGAAGAATGTGTTGAGATCAGTCAATAGATAAGAGGCTAGTATGCTGGGTAGATAACCATATTATCCATAACAGTTCCCAGAATTCTCACAGAACTAGAGAATGAAAAGGATGTTGTGATTTAGGATCAATGGCTTCACGTAAAGGGATGAGGTGATTAGTAGGTGTCAACAAGTAGCAGGGTTTGTTCTGAGAAGATGGAATACTAATGGCAGGGAGTGATATTAGGAAAAGAACATACTGTGAACCTTGAAGAAATAAGCAGCACATCCTTTATAGTTTTAAGAAAAAGAAGTGCCTTAGAAGAGACTTGATTATATACAAAGAATCTTCTAGCAACAACAAAGCAATTTCAGTGTTATATAACTGCTTTCTTTTTCTTGCCTTTCTATCTTTGCATAAATAGCCTTATTTCCTAAAAAAATGCTTTTCACAACTCACTTATCTTTAAGTCCTAGTGAAATTACTAATATCCTCTAAAATATTCCAGATTTATTAAGAAGGTATTACAAAACTCCTTAAATGTAATTGGAGTAAGCTAATTTTTACCTGGCTAAAATAACTTGACTCTTGGGAGAACATCTATTGGTGTCAATGGCTTTGATTTCGATAGAAGCAACTTCCAGGTGTAGAATAGAATCCAGAAGGTACAAGCCCTGTATGTCCAGTAGAAAACTACATTTGTAAAGGATGCCCAAGTAATACTTTGAACACTGGTAGGATGGTTGTCAAGAGTGGGTTCCAGAGAAAAAGAATCAGGGCTCTAACAACAAAAAAGGCTCAAGTTGAATGATAGGCTGGCCCTTTGGAACTCAAAGTCAGAGAATAGGATGATGGTCACTGGGAGTAGCACTGATATTCCTGCTTTTAGGGTTTTTGTTTTATTTTGGGATGGGATCTTGGCTAGATGCTAGGTGCTAGAGATAAGTGAGATAATATCCCTTATGTAAGGGTAATGTTGGTGTTTGACCTGGACCTGTTGGATCCTTTTGTGGATTTTGGGATCTTCTTCTTTTGTGTGCTTTTACTTCTGCCAGCCAGTCTCTGTGGCTTTTTATAAACAGATATCCTTTGGTCTCTTGAAGGCACTTTTCCCTTGCAAGCTAGAAGTGTCCTGCACTTTACATTTTCCTGGGGCATTTGATGGTCTAGGAATACCAAAGCCTATCTTATACATCAGAGTTCCCCATGGGATAAAACTGAAGGAGGCTCTGTAGGACTTCACCTGAGATTACAACCCTGATTATGTTCCTCCTGTTCTCTGTCCTACTTTCTATCCTCTCCTGCCAGGAGAACCCTTTGTTATTAAATATTTGGACATTAATCATTATCTTGAGAATGATTTCTGAATTATCCCAATGAAATGCAACTGCCCAGAAAAACTAAACCCAACCTGAAGCATTGTGATAGCTAGAGAGGATAGCCAGGGGAAAACAACAGCTAGGAACAATTCAAATTTGGAGTTGAAAGGGCATTAGAGATTGTAGAGAATCTATATGACCCAAATAAATACTTAAATTGCTTAACAAGTCAAAGGAATGAAATAATGTGAAATTCTTGCATGCTCTGCCTCCAAATCAAGTAATTTAGAGAGATTTTTAAATTATAAACCATGTTTTCAAATTCTAGCTACAAATCAAGTAATTCAGAGAGATTTTTTAATTATAAACCATGTTTTCAAATTCTAGCTACAATTATAGCAAATGAAAGATAAACTGATGGAAGTTGACAGGAGGTTGAAATCATTACTAAGGCTTAAGTAGCAGAACATTTTAATGCTGCTAAAAAATTAACAGAATCAGAATAAGGTCAACAATGAAGTGCTAATTTTCAAATCCTAAGATGATGTCTTACTTTTACGTGATTTATTTTTTACTATAGAATAATGCTCAACTTCCTTTATTATTGATATAGTCTCCTACTAATTTCATAAACCAGTGACTTTGAAGCCTTCTAACCTCACTGATTTAGTTTGTAAATAGATTTCTCTATCTCCTTTATCCCTTTAAATATGTATGTTCCCCATATCCCATGATTTGTCTCTTTCCATGTTTCTTTTTAGGGGTCAGTATCACCAATGCTAATGATTTACTTTCTTTTCTATAGACTAATTATCTATCATGTTTTTATTTCTGGACACAATATTTGTTCTAACTGCCATAAATATAAAGATAGTTTACCTGCCATCTCTACCTGATACCAAAATTCCATGTTCAACATATTCAATTCTAAACTCATTTTCAGCTTTTACTTTTTTTCTTGGGTTCTATATCCTACTTATTGAAATCATCATTATTCCTCGTCAATCAAGTCAGAACTCTTGGCACAATTCTATATCTCTTCATATCTCTCAATGTCACACACATAGATCCTTGTCAGTTTCCCCTCCTTTAATAGCTGTCAACCTCTCTCCCTGGCTTCATCCTTACAGTCACAACTTACATCATCAACATGTATCACTGAAAGCAGTGATATCCAATAGGAGTATAATGTGAGTCACATTCACAACTTAAAAATTTGTAGTAGCTTCATTAAACGAATTAAAAGGAAGCATGTGAAATTACTTTCATGGTACATTTTATTTAACCAAATATATCCAAAATATTACTATTTTTAAAATATAGGCAGTATCAGCCGGGCGTGGTGGCGCACGCTTGTAATCCCAGCATTCGGGAGGCTGAGACCGGAGGATCCGGGTTCGCGGCCAGCCTCAGCTACCTAGTGAGGCACTCTGCAACTTAGTGAGACCCGGTTTCAAAATAAAAATAAAAAATAGGGCTGGGGGTGTAGCTCGGAGGTAGAATGCCCCTGAGTTCAATCCCCAGTACCGCAAAAAAAAAAAAAAAAAAAAAAAAAATATATATATATATATATATATATATATATATATATATATATAGGCAGTATCAAACATTAAGAAGGCATTTACATTCTTTTAATTTTTGTTGGTATCCAGTGTATATTATAAACTGATAGCTTGTGTCATTTGTGACTTGCCCATTTCAAGTACTCCATAGCCATACATAGCTGGTGGCTACCATTTGAACAATACATGTCTCAACTATTGGCATAGCCTCATCAGTCCAAGCCCACTTCACTGTTACCAGAGTAATATTTTTAACATTTAAATTTTATCTTGGTATTTCTCTATTTCCTATATTTCTGCATGCTTCCAGGATAAACTCAAACATCCATTTCATGTCTCCTAGAATCCTCTATGTTCTCAAAGCATTTTTGTGGTATTGGGGGTTGAACCCAGGGGCATTCTACTTCCAAGCTACACCATATTAGTCCTATTTTTTTTTAAAGCAGGGTCTCACTAAGTTGCAGAGAATCTTGCTAAATTGCTCAGTCTAGCCTCAAACCTGTGATCCTTCTGTCTCAACCTCCAAGTATTGGAATTATAGGTATATACCACCAGGCCTGACAAGCTCCTCCTTATCTTTTTAAAGCTCCTACTCACATTACCATTGAATTGACTGTTTTTCATCATGTCTCTGTGCAGTTCTTCAAATATTTTTACTATTGTCTATCTCTAGGAGTTTTCCCCCTTCTCTTTGTGTTCCTAAAGAACTGTACGTAACTTATTCATTTAAAACATTTGTGTTCTGTGAAGTCTTCCATGAACTCCATCTATACCCTCATGCCAAAAACAGTTGTGCATTGTATATTGCACATGATTTTTATCGCTTAAAAAGCCCACTTCTAATATTATACAAATTTTGGTTTTTTATTTGTCTCTTGATTAGACTTTGAAATCCTTGAGGGCTGATTATTAATATTGGTACTCCTAGGAGTACACAAGAATAGATCATTAAATGCTTGTAGAATGAAGAAAAGAAAAATTAATCATTTTCCACTGAGGCATAGCTCACAAATTATGGAATCATAGGATTCACAATTAGCCTGCTTTACAAATAGTCCCAATTTAACGATGGCTTGATTTACAAATGTTTGACTTTATGATGATGCAAAACAATACACATTCATTAGAAAACATACTTTGGATTTTTTCCCAGTCTAGCAATACTCTTTCATCATGCTGGGCATCAGCACAAAGCAATAGTAACCCTATTAGCTGCATGATCATAAGGATAACACAATTGATACTCTATATCGGAATGTGTTAAGCTATGATGTTTGCTAGGTTAGGTATATTAAATGTGTTTTTGACTTTTAATATTTTCAATTTATGATGGATTTTTATTGGGGCATAACCCCGCAATAAATTAAAGAACATCTGTGTGTGCATATATATATATATATATATATATATATATATATATATATATATATATAAACTGTATACAGAATAAGGCTTATTTACATTGCATAATTCATATCACAATTTAAATTGAATGAGAATGGGTATGTGGAGAATCATGCATGGTCTCTTACTTGGAGCAGCACAGAAAGCCTTCTATATTAGGTCTCATCTTCACAGGGTTCGAAACGTGCCCCAGGGAGCACACACACATAGTTATCAATTAAGATATACATGTATACCCACAGACATGTTCTATCTGGATCCTTCTTTAAGCACTTCCTGACATGACTTCCCTTGCGGGCTGATAACTGTTGAAGACATAATGTCTACCACCACCTATCTCAGAATCTGATATAGTCATGAGAGTATCAGACCTGAAGCTGGTAAGAGGAGAGTATGAATACCACTGGTGACTTAGTATAGCTCATCTCTTCAGGGATTTGTGAGCAGGATAGAATAAAGATTCCAGTGTGATATTCACCCAGCTAGTTCTACACATTAAAAATAAACTCATACAAAATCCCAGTAAAGTGCAATTGCTTGAGTATAGATAGAGAATGAAAGATGCAGAGTGACTTCTGGACATCATATTGTCTTCATGCAAAATGTATTTATTGTTAAAATACTATTCGTGTAAAACAATCACAAAAGTTCAGTTTCAAAAAATGAATATTAATTTCTCTCACAAGTCTGCAAGGATAAACTGATGTAGATTCAACTCAATCGAACTCACTGAATTTGCTCATTCATCTATGGTAAACTGCATGTTAGCTGGGACTCTACTGATGTTGGTTAGGATCATCCACACTTTTAGAGGCTGTTGACTCATCTTAGGATAGCTTTGGCTGGGGCAATTGGGAAAAGTCAGCTTTGTTCCATATGTCTTATCCTGCAACCAAGCTAGCTCAGGTAAAACTATCTCATGATGGCTCATGGTCAACAGGAGTAAATAAATGGGGCCATTAATGAAATAATTATACCAGTCAAGGGAGTGTGTGCAACCAGTTCCACTTGATGATTAGAAGGCAGCTTCCCAAAAGGATACCTAAAGAATGCATTTATTTTTCATGGAACAGATATACATATATCTATATGAAATTGATATACATATATCATTATATATATATATGTGCACACACACATAGTATTTGAAAAATTTTTTTTTCTTCAAAAGGTAATATGGTTCTCTTCTGAGTTATATCAACAATGCTCAGCCAGAGTGAATGGTCTTAAAACTCTGGAATAGAGAAGTGTTTAAGCTGATATCATCTTACATTTGAGTCTACATGTACTGAGCCTAAATTGTGAAATTGGTGGTGGGATATCCCACTCAATTTCGGATACCTTCTTGCCTCTGAGCTCTATCCTAGTAAGCTTCGGAATTTCCCCTTTTTACCTGATCAGAAACCCCTGGCCATTATAAGAGGCTGACACATTTGTATTTCCTGAATTTTGAGGTATCAAAATGAAATATGAATCTGCCAAATGAAAATATAAGACAGGCAACATTTCTCTAATTTTCAGAGTAGTATATCCTGAGAAAAGACATCCAGACTCTATAGGAATTCATCTTGAATGTCACTTTGTATGTTTTGCTTTCCAACAATGTATATTCTGTGATGAACATGGAGCTAAGTTTTCTGATAGAATTCTAACTGGAAAAGGGAAAACAAATGACTTTCTATGTTCTGTTCTGTTTTTTTTTTTTCTCTTGATTATCAGCAGGCAGACATTCTTGTGGTCTCACTGACTGCTATATTGGTAGAGATGCTAATGATCTAAATCCAACAGATGCTTAGAAACACAGCACAAGTTAAAATATGCAACCAACAAAAATAAAAAAAATGTGGGTTGTCTGACATACACATAGAGAACTCTGCCTATAATTAGAGATAATTACCAATGTTAGGAGATCAAAAGCTTCTTTTTGGGGGGCCGTGAGAAGCTAAATATAAACTTCAAACAGATACCAGCAGGTACAAACACTAAATTTACAAGAAGTAGAGTTTCTTGTGAGAAGATGCTAAGTCATTTTTATAGTTATTTGCCTTCTTAGCATTTCATGTATACTTTTCAAAGTATATGTTAAATAAATCATTTGGTACATATAGTTTCTAAGAGCATAATTTATTTTTCTTGGATAGATACTCATTCCCTGTAGTAAAATTAATAATAATAAAAAGAGAAAAGAACCATGGTATGTATCTACAAAGTGAAAACAAGTTTTCTCTCTGAATATGTCCCCACTGGATTGCTTTACATGAGATTATAAGTCTTCAACTTACATTTCAAAATTATAATACAAAAATTAAAATACCAAATAGAGGTATAGTACAATCTCATTTTCTCACTCTTGTTTAAGCTCCATCCTACTTTAACTAGGTTATTTAACTTTTATGTATATTTAACTGTTTTAATTCCACTTTCCAATTTTATTTCTAGTACAAGACCTCATACAGTCCTTTTACTGACAAAAATTTTATTAACTTAGGGTTTGGGTATAAATGGTATATGCAAAAAGAAATCTTTGTCCACTAAACATATATATATATTTTTTTCTTTTTCCTACTCATGGAATACCGTATGCTTTTTAATTCGTTTCTTTTCTGCCCATAGTAAGGGAGATGGAATTTTTCATAGAACAGCAAGACTCACTCTTTAAAATTCATTAAAGTGCATGGTCTGCATGGAAAGAGAGTCATTCCTGAAAGAAAACTGGAGTAAATCTGGAGAGAAATTAGTATTAGATAGATAATTAACATATATTCAGGAACATTTTCATTGTAATTAAACTACGTGGAGATTCGCGGAATTAACAAATATATTCTCTCCACTTCATCATCCTTAATATCTCTTATCTATTTAAGAATCTCTTAAAGGGTCAACTCAGATATCAATCATTTGGACTAACCCCACTTGGACTCAGGCTTAAGGACATTAAAAGGAATTTTATTATATAAATATTCTTGATTTGTATTCCCTTAACTGCATATTCACTTCTCCCATTGGTTATTAAGATGCTTATGTTACTTCCATCCTGTCTAGGCATCAACATAGAGTCTTATATACCTCTTGTGCTGAAGTGATTAAGGAATTTTTCATAATTGCATGATTATGTTGAGAATTTAAATGCTAGTTTAGAAGAGGGGTCAGCAAATGATGGCACTAGGAATATTGCCTGTTTTTTAAATAAAGTTTTATGGAATACACCCATACCTCTTCATTTTTGCATTATTTTCAACAGAAATTATATGGTTTATAAGCCTAAAATATTTACTATCTGGTCTGTTATTGGAAAAGTTTGCAATCTGTGCTCATCCTATTATGAGAATAAATAATATATAACTGGGAGTAAAATGTGCCAACTTAGTCTACTATACTTAGTCTAAATACTATTTATTGTAGCAAGTGGTAACTTAATAAGTAATGCATTGGGATAGTTTTATGTGTCAACTTGGCTAAGATATAGTCCTTAGTTATTTAATCAATCTCATATTGATGCAGGTGGTGTAAAGTATTTTGTGGATGTAAAGTCCATAATCACTGATTAGTAAATAAAGGAGATTATCCTAAATCAACCACATATCCCTGATTTAACCTGTTGAAAAGTCTTATGGAAAGAACCAAGGTTTACAAGAAGAACAAATTTCCAACCTACTTTTCCTAACAACCTGCCCAACAAATTCCAGGCTTACCTTGCCAGCCCTTACAACTGCATAAGCCAATTGCTTGCAATCATTCCTTAATATCTATCTCCCACTAGTTCTATTACTTTGGTTGAATCCTGACCCATGTATCTTTGTGACCTAAAGAATTTAAAGCTCAGCTCACTCCAATAAAGGAGTTTATTTTCCATCATAGGAAGGATGTTAAAACATGCCAAAACTAGTTTATAGGAGGCTTGAGAAGTAATAGTATTATAATTTTGCCCTGACCTGGTAAAAGTTGAATGGCATTGAGATAATTTTTTCTAGGTCACCTATTTCACTTCATTAGGCAATTTCTATTTCTTTTATTCAAATATTATCAAAGTTAAATTAATATTAACCAAAAAGTATTTACTTCTTAAAATTCAATATATGTCCCATAATTCTGAGACTTTTCAAAGACAAACATTTCTCAGAGACAAAGGTTGCTTTCTAGTTTATTAGTACTGCCTGATATTTGGTTGGAGGAGGAGAGGTAAAATAAAATCAAAGTAGGAAAAAAATGCTTATTTTTGGTTTATGTAATCTTTTGTTTGGATGTATCAGTATTGTATTTTCTTTTATGTGAAAGGAAAGACTGCCATTTTTTACTTTGCTTATCAAGTAACTATCCTTTATCATTGAGAGCTAAGAACAGAAATATTGTTCTTTCAGGCCTTCTGCTTTGCAAATAAGTTATCCTCATCCTCTGACCCTCCGCTGAATTTATTATCATCAGACTTCATAGAACATTGTCCCCTGCTGCCAGAATCCAAAACATAACATTGCAGAAATATTGGACTATGATATTAGAACAATAATTGTGCTAGATACCAGAGATTTCAGCTTGATTTTTAAAATCACTACTTGTATGATTGTCCAGTTCCCCAACACACCTGAGTTTCTATATCCTAGGGATTAGTAAAATACAATATGTGCATGTATAATTATTACACAACAATAAAATTTTTAAAAAATCAGAAGGAGAAATAAAGAATGATGATAATTTTTTGTTTCCACAGTGTTATCTGCAGAACCAAAGAAAAAAGCAAAGTCAATTCTGAGAACTCCAATGCCAAAGGTAATATTATTTTGAGGGGGAATGTCACAGAACCTTTTGTGAATATAACTACTATTTGTAATTTTCTTAGAAAAAGGCACATATTACTATAAAATGAATTTTTCCAATGAGCATAGTATGGTAACAGTCCACCAGAACACTCTCGTTGAGCTATTCCATGGAGCTTATGTTCCAAATCCCTCTTTTAAAGAGCTATGCTAATTTAGTATAGTATTGTTATACATAGATATAAAATAAAATTAGCATCCTGAAATCAATGAAATAAATATTGAATGTTTATGTTTTCCCCATTAGTTTAATAATATTTTACAGACATGTTTACCACATCATTCTACTGTTGATCATCAACCACTTTTCCACCACTTTAGAATTTGAGTAGGAAATAAATGTAGTGTCCTCTACAGTGTAATAAGAAACTATATAGTATGATTGTTACAACACAAAGGGGCCACATGAGAACTTTAGGAACTAAAGATGAAGATAATAAACACATATCACATGAGACATCATAGTAGCTTTTAGCAGGCTTTTGTTTGGGTGGCAAAAATCATTCTTATTTGGAATTAGCTAACCTCTAATTATTTCAAATCAAGGACTTCTTTAAGTTGAAATGAATAATGGTTAAGTATAGAACATGAAACCTAAATTGTTTTGTTTATTTGAACTTTTATTGTGAGGCAATTGGGAAACATACCAAAATACAAAGTAGACTAAATAACTCATATATCCAAGACCAATAATTAAAATACTTCCTATTATAGCTATATTGTCTGCAGTCATATTTCTACCTTTTCTTAACAGAGGCTCCAAAAATTATGAGCCAAATACATTCTGTGATGACTGACATTCAGCTCATATATTTGTATCTTGCATCACTGAAACTGAGAGAATTTTCATTTAGACCCTATTCTGTAGTCAACATACATAGGTGCACCCGTGCTCACGCACACACACCTAGAATATTTAATGAAAGACTTTGGAACTGAGAAAAATGTAATCATATCAGTATAATCTCTTTCAAGACTTTGTTATGATTAGTATTACTCCCTAGCTAAGTTTTATGCTTTTAATAATAATAATGTCTTTTTCAAGATCACTTCTTCTGACCAGGAATAGTAATTTTTTTTCATTGCTCAACTTCAATACATAGGAAGTTTTAGTACTCTAAAAATTTAACATTTTGACCATATCTTGACTCATCATTTTTTGGTGATTTTTTTATCGTTTTTATTACCTAGGATGGCAAAACAAAATATGAAGTATACAATATATGAAAAAAGGGTTTTTAAATCATGGTTTTGAAAAGTTGAGAGCTCATTTTTACTATTTTCTCATACCTCACCTTAGAGATGACATATATTCTATTGTTCTGCAAAAATATGAATATTTTTATATTGTTGGTTGTTTATACTAACAAGAAATATATCTGGTACTCTAAAAGATGCTGAGAAAAACTGAGGGAATGGAAATTTAGATTATGCTACTGTCATACTAATGCAAATTCTTAGATAATATTACCAACTGAATCCACTTATTTTAACCCATTTGGATAGTTTTGATCATACTACAGATGTTTTGTCAAGCAATGCAGTTTCTAAGTATTTATAGAGTGCCATGCATATGGACATAATTTCTAATTCTTCTCCCCTCAGTCCATAGGAAGCAAAAATGCAGGGTATAATATTGAGAAATGGAATTTATTTTTGTCTGCTTATCCAGAATTTTTATTAAACTCTTCAGTTCTTGGTGATATATAATTACATCTGAAATATGCTTGGGAATTATTAAGAATGTAAATAATTTTTAAGAAGGTATACAATTTTTAAGTATGGCAGCAGTAAGCCCAGTTCATATTCCCAACAGGACAAGTAGAAGCCTCACATCAAATGTACAGGGATATTGATTAAATAGTATTAATAATAATGTAAGCAGTGGCATTTCTATGTTCCAAAATGAAGTAGACATTAAACAACTTCAGTGAATACTAAGCAGATTTAGATAAGAATGCATTTTAAATAATATCAAAGTAGAAGTCATTTAAAAATTCATTTAAGAACATGACCTGAATATTAGGATTATTAATAAAGGAAGACTTTCCCATAGGTAAACTTTATAAAAGCCTTATTATGATGTTAATTATTCTAATCTTGTTTCCTAAAATAAACACATTTAATTATAATTTACCCACAATTTCCTCAAATCCTAGGTAAAATTTTCATAGCTATTTCCTGAAGATCATATCTTGCTTAATTGATTCAAATTTTTCTCTCTTTCACTTAAAAAGGAATAATTTTTTCTCATGGTTCCATGCTTATTAAACAATATAATAATAGCACAATTATTAATATAATCTATAAATATAAAGGTCATATGTAATAAAAATTGATTGATACAGTTTCATGTAATCTGAGCAAAATGGCTGAATTGTTTTATTTGACTTCTCCAATAATCTAAGTAAGTCTCCCTTATGATGTAAATATTATATATGGAAATGAGATCAAAATCACTTTACATAGTTTGCAAATAATGCAAAAATATAATGATTTCACATCTTAGAATTACTCTATTTTTTCTCATTTAAAAATATTCCTTCCAGCCAGGTGCTTTGGCATGTAATCCTAGTATTTGGGAAGCTGAGACAGGAAGATCACAGGTTTGAGGCCAGTGTATAGCAACTTAGTGAGACTCTGTTTCAAAATTTAAAAAAAGAGCTGGGGGTGTAGTTCAGAGGTAGAACACTCTTAGATTACATCCCCAGAATCACAATGACTATATATATACACATAGTCATTTTAAAAATGGTTAAAAAACCACACACACTAAAAGCTTCAGGTAGTATTTGTATACCTGCCATCAGATATTTCATTTACCAGTTTCCCAATCCTGATATTTCACTATTAGAATCATGGATCATTGATTTCTCCTCCCTGTATAAAGTATAGTTAATTTGTAAACTTTATGGCCTTATGTGTAAGTATACAGATATTTCATTACAAGTAGATTTTGTTACAGGTAAAAGGGAGATGATATTATGGCTCCAGATATCAGATAAATGAGGTAAATTATCAATATCATTGAAAGATATAATTCACCAAGCTCACAAAATCATTATGAGCTAATTGGTATTGATACTTAAGATACATACAAGCCGGGCGTGGTGGCGCACACTTGTAATCCCAGCATTCGGGAGGCTGAGGCCGGAGGATCCTGGTTCGCGGCCAGCCTCAGCTACCTAGTGAGGTCCTCCACAACTTAGTGAGACCCTGTTTCAAAATAAAGAATAAAAATAGGGCTGGGGGTATAGCTCGGAGGTAGAATGCCCCTGAGTTCAATCCCCAGTACCGCAAAAAAAAAAAAAAAAGAATTAGGGCATGAGCAGAGAAGTAACATTTTTGATGGACCAAAGCTGACCACACATGACCTTTTTGTAGCAATTAATAGCAGTAGCCAAGAATTCAAATATATTCAACTGTGATAAAATGTAGTTAATTTGCTAATTCAATTGGACATACATGCCATAAAAATGAAGTCTATCCTCCATTTAGCTACTTGTCAGCACTATCCTTAAATAGACTCTGCAATTATCCATAACTACAATTGAATTAAATGAGTAAAATATGCTAAAATGAGTTCAGAGCAGAAGTACTGACCTCATCCCTTAATTACTTTAAAATATGTTTATTTATATACAAAGTAGATGCAATATAAGATTAACTTATTATATGTTTCAACAATTTTTATGTGGGAAGCAAAAAGATTTTTTTATAAGCTTAAGACATGAGGAGCTAATAGCTACCTTGGGCAGTTAACATTTAGCCAGTTTGTAAGCAGCTGTTGCCCCACCCAGAGGATAGTAATATTGTAAATTCCTTAAAGTCAAATGCTTCTCCGGAACCTAGCCTTTGTCTTTCACCATTTACATAGGATGTGATTAGCAAA
>PVLC010005028.1:48397-79883 GCA_004027655.1 Graphiurus murinus | reverse complement strand
GGAGGAGGAGGAGGAGGAGGAGGAGAAAGAAAAGATGTTAAGAATAATTTGAGCCATGCATGGTGGCACACACCAGTAATTCCAGCTACTCAGGAGGCTGAGGCAGGAGGACTCCAAGTTTGAGGCCAACCTGGGCAACTTAGTGAGACCCTGTCTCAAAGTAAAAATAAGAAAGGACTGGCAGCATTCGGGAGGCTGAGACCAGAGGATCCGGGTTCGCGGCCAGCCTCAGCTACCTAGTGAGGCACTCCGCAACTTAGTGAGACTTGGTTTCAAAATAAAGAATAAAAAATAGGGCTGGGGGTATAGCTCGAAGGTAGAATGCCCCTGAGTTCAACCCCCAGTACCGAAAAAAAAAAAAAAAAAAAAAAAGAAAGGACTGGGATGCAGCTTAGTGGTACAACACTTGCCTAGCATGTGTGAGGGCCTGGGTTCAATACCTGGTACTGAAAAAATAAGTAAGAATAACTGTGCTATAAAATCTGACTGAAGGTAACTCAGCCAAAAAAGTGGTTTCTTTATTATGTTTTCTGTATAACTCATGACTTCTTTATCTTATTATTTCCCAACAACTAATATGTATACATATGTATAAATTCTTGGGAAGTAATGAAATATACAAATTGACTTCATGTGTTTTACATTTTAAAAAATCTAAGTTTAACAAACATTGTATTGAAATGGCTTTTTTTTTTTGCAGTGCTGAGGATTGAACTCAGGGGCATTCTACCTCCAAGCTATACCCCCAGCCCTATTTTTTAGTCTTTTTTGAAACAGGGTCTCACTAAGTTACGGAGTGCCTCACAAGTAGCTGAGGGTGGCCACAAACCTGGATCCTCCGGTCTCAGCCTCTCAAATGCTAGTATTACAAGCATGCACCACCATGCCCAGCTTGGGATGGCTTTTTTTTAAACTATGAAAAAAAGCATTATTTGATCTTGATTTTTCAGTTTTCTTACTGTATTTTTGGAACAAATTTTTTTTCTGAGTTTTGGTATAATTTTTGTAGGGCCTTAAAACATATGCAAAAGGGTTTATAAACACAAAATTATTCAAAACTAAAGAGTTAATTAACAACAACAACAACAACAACCAGCCAGGTATGGTGGCACATGCTTGTAATCCCAGTACTGGGAAGGCTGAGAAAGGAGGATCACAGGTTCAAAGCCAGCCTCTGCAATTTAGTAAGGCTCTCAGCAACCTAGTGAGACCCTGTTTCCAAATAAGAAATAAAAATTGGACTGGGGGTGTGGCTTGGAGGTATAATGTCTCTGAGTTCAATCCCCAGTACCCCCCAAAACAACAACAACAAAAAATCATCAGTATCTTGGAGGATTCATCTTTTATCAGAATTCAGGTTTGGAAATCTCAGTCTTAAACTGGGTATGGTCGTGCACCCTAGTAGGTAGTCTTAGTACTTGGGAGACTGAGACAGATGGATCACAGGTTAGAGGACAGTCTCAGCCACTTAATGAGGCCCTGTCTCAAAATAAAAATCAAAAAGTGCTAGGAGCCAGGTATATTGGTGCATGCTTGTAATCCCAGTACTTTGAAGGCTGAGACAGGAGGCTTGCAAGTTCCAGGACAGCCTCAGAAAGCAGTGAGACTCTCATCGACCTAGCGAGACCCTGTTTCAAAATAAAAATAAAATAGGGCTAGAGGTGTAGCTCAGAGGCAGGATGCCCCTGGGTTCACACTCCCGTACCACACACCAAACACACACACACACACACACACACACACACACACAGAGTGCTGGGGATATAGCTCAGTGGTAAAGCACCCCTGGGTTCCATCCCCAGTGCTGCATAAATAAATAAACCCTAACAAGCTGAGCCCAGCCCCCTCCCCCCTTGGCCTTCGCAGTTCTCCCTGATGCAGTACTCAAACATCCTGCAGACCCACTTCACCTTCACCAAATTCCAGACCAGTTCGAGCCCTCAGCGGCTGGTGGATCCCATCGTCCAACTGAAAGGCCTGACGTACACGGCCACCGGCATCCTGAAAGTGGTGTAAGCGCCCTTCCTGCGGCTTCAGGTGTGACCTCCCGGCCACTTCCTGATGCTGACCTTGGAGGCTCTGGAGAAAGGGGCTAAAGGGGAGCTGGGGGGCGCTTGCGCATGTGTGTGTGTGTGTGTGTGTGTGTGTGTGTGTGTGTGTGTAGGCAGAGTCCTCCTGACCCCTGGGCGCTGGGTTTCCCTGCTGTGGGACCAGACCCCTGTGCAGCCGTGCTTCCCCTTTGCTTGCTGGTTCTAGGGAGGCTGGATCCTGGGATCCAGGCGGGGGCAGCCAGAGGCGAGCGCTTCCAGTCAGGCACATGTGCATCCCATCTTAGCCATCTGCTTGCTACTCGAGTAATCCGGGGAGTTACTAACTCTAATGCTCAGGAAAATCTCAAAAGAGGACAAACCTACAGCTTGCTTGTGAGAATTAAATGAGATCCCTGGTGTGAGGTGCTCAGCTCAAGGTATATAGGAGGTGCAGGATACGTGGCTAAGGTTTTGTTGTTGTTGTTGTTGTTTCGGTACTGGGGATGAAACCCAGGGGCATTCTACCCCCAAGCTACACCCCCAGCCCTATTTTTTATTCTTTATTTTGAAACAGGGTCTCACTAAGTTGCAGAGGGCCTCACTAAGCAGCTGAGGCTGGCTGTGAACCGGGATCCTCCTGTCTCAGCCTCCCAAGTACTGGGATTACAAGCGTGCGCCACCACGCCCGGCTGCTAAGGTTTTAAACCTGAGGATGGCACAGCCCCACATTCTGTCCCAGGCCGAGATTTAGGACCTGTTGCAAGTGTCTTATTCGTACCTTTCCCTCCACTCGCCTCCCTCTTCCCCTCTTTCCTCCTCCACAAGCCCTCTGTGTTCACAGGACACCTACTGTGTGCCTGCCCAGCACTGGAGCCAGGTGTTTAGGTGGTGGGGTTAGAAGAGGTTGTGGTTCTTGTGGAAAGGAACTGGGCTGAATGTTTGGGATCCTTGGCTTTCTGCACAGCCCTGGGTGCTGGTGCTGGAAAGTGGAGGGATCATCCCAAACAAGAGATGCTCCAAAGCTGGGGGGTGGACGCTTGTAATCCCGGTATTTAGGAGGCTGAGACAGGAGGATCTCAGGTTCACAGCCAACCTCAGAAACCTTGTGAGGCCCTCCACAACCTAGTGAGACCCTCCCCTGTTTCCAAGTTAAAAAAATAAAATAGTAGCTCAGAGGTAGATTGCCCCTGGGTTCAATCCCCAATACTACAGAAAGACAGAGAGATGCCAAATGCATGCACCCTCTTTACTTCTGGGTGGTTCTGGCCCCTAAGAGCTGCACCATGGAGAAGCAAGCCTGTGTCCTGTGCCTTTACAGTCATACAGGAGCATCCCCCTCCTGAGTCCCTCCCTTATCCCGGTGGTGGGGCCTGGGAAGAAAGGTAAATGAGGCAGGGATGATGTGGTTCTCACCAAGTCCTGCTCTGTTGCCATGTCCCAGGATGCATTGCATTTCCCAGCAGTCTCCCTACTCCCCAGAGCTGAGCTCACCTAACGCTGGACCCAGTCTCTGTGGGTTCTCCCTGCCACCAACTGGGTTTCTTTTCTTTCTTTCTTTCTTTCTTTCTTTCTTTCTTTCTTTCTTTTTTAAAAAAAGAAATGTCATAGCTGGGCATGGTGGCATGTGCCTGTACATCCAGTACTTACAAGGCTGAGCTAGGAGACTCACAGGTAGGCTAGCCTCAACAATTTAGCAAGCCGGGCGTGGTGGCGCACGCTTGTAATCCCAGCATTCGGGAGGCTGAGACCAGAGGATCCGGGTTCGTAGCCAGCCTCAGCGACCTAGTGAGGCACTCCACAACTTAGTGAGACTCGGTTTCAAAATAAAGAATAAAAAATAGGGCTGGGGGTATAGCTCGGAGGTAGAATGCCCCTGAGTTCAATCCCCAGTACTGCAAAAAAAAAAAAAAAAAAAAAAAAAAAAAAAAAAAAAAAGCAATTTTAGCAAGACCCTCAGCAACTTAAAAAGGCCCTGATCAAAATAAAGAATAATCAAAAGAAGGAAAATAAGGAAAGAAGGAAGGAGGGAAAGAGAGAGAAAGAGAAAGAAGGAGAGAGAGAGAAAGAAAGAGAGAGAAGGAGGAGAAGAAAAAGAAAGTTCCATTACAAAAAATAGAGAAAATTGGGATAATATTAAGGAATTCGGGGGGGGGGGGGACTGGGGATTGAGCCCAGGGGCATTCTACCTCGGAGCTACACCCCCAGTCTTTTTTTTTTAATGCGGTACTGGGGATTGAACTCAGAGGCGTTCTACCTTCGAGCTACACCCCCAGCCCTATTTTTTACTCTTTATTTCGAAACCGGGTCTCACTAAGTTGCGGAGTGCCTCACTAGGTAGCTGACGCTGGCCGTGAACCCAGATCCTCCGGTCTCAGCCTCCCGAATGCTGGGATTACAAGCGTGCGCCACTATGCCCGGCTTTTTTTTTTTTTTTTTTTTTTTTTTTGAAACAGGGTCTCACTAGGTTGTTTAGAATCTTATTGCTTGTGGTGGCTGTCCTCGAACTTGTGATTCTCTTGTCTCAACCTCCCAAGTACTGGGATTACAGGTTTGTGCCATCATGCCTGGCAGGAAATTGTTTCAAAAGAACTATTACCCACATCTTTCTAGTTGACCACCTTACAGTATTTTAGCAATAAGAAGAAATATATAAAAATGAATCAATAAATCCCATCCACAGTGCAATTTCTATCCTTGCCTTTATTCAGATTTATTCTATATGGCCATGATCACGGCAGAAACTATTTTCATTCTGTGTTTTTTAAAAAATCTAGGTCTGGCCGGCTATGGTGATGCATGCCTATAATCTCAGTACTTGGGAGGCTGAGATAGGAGGATTGCAGGCTCGAGGATAGCCTTAGCAACACAGTGAGACTCTCGGCAACCTGGCAAGACCCTGTTTCCAAACAAAAAATAAAAAAGGCTAGGGTGTAGCTCAAAAGTAGAATGCTCCTGGGTTCCATCCCCAGTAAAACACACACACACACACAGACACACACACACACACACACACACACACTGAAGCAACTTCTTAACCTGCCTCATAGAGTCTGGTGCGTCCTGCTATCAGGATTTCCTGCCTCTCTAGACGAGCTTCTAGTGCTATTAACGATGTCTTTCCAGAACTCATCAAATCTTAATAGAGTCATTTCCCTTTCTATCTTAACAGGACAGAGCTATTTCATAGCAAGAACGGGGCCCGCAAAAGTGCCAAGAAGATCCTCGTGGTCATCACGGATGGGCAGAAGTACAGAGACCCCCTGGAATACAGTGACGTCATCCCCCAGGCAGAGAAAGCCGGCATTACCCGCTACGCCATTGGGGTACAGCCTCTTCTTCATGGCTCTTTCCGCTCAGTCTGTGCCTCACCCAGGCCAAGGCCTGGTGAGCTGCTCCTCCTCAGCTGCCCCCTCTGCTGCAGGTGGGAGATGCATTCCAGGAACCCACTGCCAGGCAGGAGCTGAGCATCATTGGCTCGGTGCCTGAGCAGGACCACGTGTTCAAAGTGGACAACTTTATAGCACTCCGCAGCATCCAGATGAAGCTGCAGGAGAAGATCTTTGCAGTGGAGGGTAAGAGGAGAACGCGCCCTTGGAGTCTAAGGGGTTCCCACCCGACTGTCCCCCATAGTCCTGATGCTCTATCCGTATTCACAACTCACCCCAGACTGCTCCCTAGAAGCTGAGCCCCAGCCTGCACTCTCCTCCCTCTGCCCTGAGTCCTCACGGTCACGGTCTCGAGGCTTTGGAGAACCTGAGTGGCCTTTCTCCCCGCAGGAACCCAATCGAGGACAAACAGCTCCTTTCAGCATGAGATGTCACAAGAAGGCTTCAGCGCGGTGCTCACAATGGTGGGTGGAGCGTGCATTTCATAACTGGGCCTCAGGCCTTGACTCTGGGCCCTGGGCTGGGAGCTGGGACCCAGAAGTAAGGAAGAAGAGCTTCTGTGCTCAAGTTCACAGTCAGGCCAGGGAGAGTCATCAGCAGTGCATCAGGTGCTTGGGATTTCTGCAGATTTTTGCAGCCAGATGTGACAGTGCACACCTGTTCAGGAGGATTGCAGGTTTGAAGCCAGCCTCAGCAACTTAGACTCTCAGCAACCTAGAGAGACCCTGTTTCAAAACAAACAAACAAAAAAAAAAACAAAAAAAAAAAATGAGAAAGGGCTGGGAGTACAGCTCAGAGATAGAGTGCCTATAGGTTCAGCCCCCAGTAACTAACACACACACACACACACACACACACACACACACACACACATTTTCACATGTACTAAGTGTTGAGATATAAAAAGAAAGATGGTCAGAAGGAGCTGAATGATGAGAAAGGGCCAGCCCCTGAAAAATCGAGGGAGAGAATGCTCTGGGTAGAGGGAGAGGCAAGTCCAAAGGTCCCGAGGCAGAAACACGGTGACTGTGCCAGGGAGACAGAGGGTCCAGCCCAGCAGGGACAGCGGGGGCAGGCTAGGGCAGAAAGGAAGGAGGGAGCTGGAGAGGTGGAGGACCAGAAAGACGGCAACACAAGAGCAGTCTCAAAGTAGATGTGCATTCAACATTTCCAGAAGGGTCTGCTTCAAATAATTCAGGGCAAGTGGGAGGAGGTGAACATGAAACAAGGCTGGGCACAGATTGATCACTGAGGTGAGGTTCATTAGACGTTTGTTTCTACTTTTGTACATTTCTAAATTCTCCATAATTGAAAGTTGAAAAGGGCAGTAAATTGGCAGATGTGGTGGCACATGCCTATGATCCCAGTACTTGGGATGCTGAAACAGGAGGATCGCAGATTTGAAGCCAGCCTCAACAACATAGTGAGACTCTCAGCAACCTGCTAAGACCCTGTTTCAAACACACACACACACACACACACACACACACACACACACACACACAAACACAAAAAAAAGGGCTGGGAGTGTAGCTCAGAGGTAGAACACCCCTGGGTTCAATCCCTAGTAACACACACACACACACACACACACACACACACACACACACACACAGCAGTAAACAAAGTATGCAGAGGAGAAAATAAATCATATTCCCTGGGGGCACTGAGGAATTCCTTCAAAGGGGAGGTGACTTTGAGGTTGACTCTTCAGAGAGAGGAGTTGGAAGACAGGGAGAGAAGCAGCCAGGGCGAAGGCCTGATGTGTTTGAGAACAGAGGGAAACTCCCCGGGTTTGACTGGAAAGGTCCCAGGGCCCATCCTGCGGGCCCGGCGGTGGCCTCCCAGCAGAATGAAGCCTGGGTATTTGGGTTTGAGGAAATCTGATTCTGGGGTAGAAGAGGGTAGAAAAGGGCACAAGAGGAGGCAGAAGGAGCAGTGGCTGAGGGGCGGCTGACAGGGCCAGTGGCGGCAGGCCAGGCAGAGGCACTGGTGTCGGGGCAGTCATCTCTCTGGATTAGGCTGTCTTCTGGCTCCGGCCTGCTCAGCCCTGGAATCCTTTCCCCTTAGGATGGACCGGTTCTGGGGGCCGTGGGCAGCTTCAGCTGGGCTGGAGGCGCCTTCCTGTACCCCCCAAATAGGAACCGCACCTTCATCACCTTCATCAACGAGTCTCAGGAGAATGTGGACATGAGGGACTCTTACCTGGGTGAGCAGAGCCGCGGGTGGGCAGGGGGTGGAGCTGCCTGGGAAGGGGGAGAGGTCTCGGTGCTGAGGCCTGGCCCCTCAGGTTACTCCGCCGAGCTGGCCCTTTCGAAGGGGGTGCAGAGCCTGGTCCTGGGGGCCCCCCGCCATCAGCACACCGGGAAGGTGGTCATCTTCACCCAGGAGTCGACGCAGTGGAGGCCGAAGGCTGAAGTCATGGGGACCCAGGTCGGTGTGGAGGAAGGCGGAGGGGAGCAGGAGGGTGGGCAGGGTGGTGAGGGGGTGGTGAGGGGCTCTGGGGCGGTGGGGTGGTCCCAGTGCCCCGGAGAGGTGGGACCTGGCCCAGAAGGGGGCATGCTGGCAGGGGCAGGAGGGATGACTTGGGGCTCTGCCCTCAGATCGGCTCCTACTTTGGGGCCTCCCTGTGCTCCGTGGACGTGGACAGAGATGGCAGCACAGATCTGGTCCTCGTCGGGGCCCCCCATCAGTACGAGCAGACCCGAGGGGGCCAGGTGTCCGTGTGCCCCATGCCCAGGGGGGTGAGTGGCCGCCGGGGCCTGGGCTGCGGGGGTCTGGGGGTGAGTGTGGGGAGGGTCGCCTGCACTGGCCTCGCCCTGGTGTTCTGTTCTGCAGCGGAGCAGGTGGCGGTGCGAGGCGGTTCTCCGTGGGGAGCAGGGCCATCCCTGGGGCCGCTTTGGGGCAGCCCTGACGGTGCTGGGGGACGTGAACGGGGACGGACTGACAGACGTGGCCATCGGGGCTCCGGGGGAGCAGGAGAACCGGGGTGCTGTTTACTTGTTTCATGGAGCCTCGGGCCTGGACGTCAGCCCCTCCCACAGCCAGGTGAGGCCCCGGCTCCAGCCTGTTGTAGTTTCTTCTTCCTTCTCAGGACTTGGGTTTGCTGGACATGGCCTCCTGCACTGGCCTTAGCAGTTGCCCTTTCCTCTTTCCTTTAGTTGTTTAGTTCCTTGAATTTCACCAGACCCAGCGAAACAGAAATCATCTCTCTTTTCTCTGGTTCCAAATAGCCTTCAGTCTGTGGTGGACAGCCTAATGGGCCAATGATCAGGCTTTGAGATCCCAGGTCTAATTCCTGGCCTGACCAGCCATCATTAGTGTGTGGCCTTAGGCAAGCGACAGGCTTCCTCTGTAGCCATAGTTTCTTTCTGCAAAACATGGAAATGATCAAACCAAATCCATAGGTGGAGGCAGCTCCTCCTCTTCTTTCTCTTCTTTCTCTTCTTCTTCTTCTTCTTCTTCTTCTTCTTCTTCTTCTTCTTCACTTGTATGTGGTACTGGGGGTTGAACCCAGGGGCAGTCTACCTCCAAGCTATACCCCCAGCTCTTTTTACTCGATAGGCTGCTGAAAATCTCTCTAAGTTGCTGAAGCTGTCCTCAAATCTGCAATCTATCTGTCTCAGCCTCCCAAGTTCTGGGATTACAGGTGTGGGCCACCATGCTCCACTTGCATAGCCTTCTTGTAAAGAGAACACAATAAGTGTTCTAAGGGTGACTTCCGTCAAATATTTATGAATAAACATAAGAAATGATGGATAAATGAGTCTATTATACTGCTATCATTACGCCTTTATTTCACTGTTACTTGCATCTTCAGGTTGAGTTGGGTGGAAAGCGCTCCCTTCTCTCTGTCTGGGATCCCTAAGGTCCTCCCTCAGCTTGTTTTCAACTCCTACCCCTTCACCTCCCCTTTTCCATTTCTCTGTTCAAATCTGCATTCACTACGATCTCTTTTTTCTCTTCTCAAACCTCTGCAATCGTCACCTCCTGACTTCTGCTTTTTCTTTCCCTTTCTGGCCAGAGGATCGCAGGCTCCCAGCTCTCCCCCAGGCTCCAGTACTTTGGACAGTCACTGAGTGGGGGCCAGGACCTCACCCAGGATGGACTGGCGGACCTGGCCGTGGGGGCCCGGGGGCACGTGCTGCTGCTCAGGTGACGACTCCCCACATCCCCACATCCCAGTCTTGCCTGCTGTGTGTCTGATTCACCAGCACTGCCCCCGCCTAGGTCTCTTGGCCAGTGTACCATCCTCAGCCCCTACTTATGCCCCTCAGGAGTCTGCCGGTGCTAAAAGTGGAAGGAGCCATGAGATTCACCACGGGGGAGGTGGCGAAGGCTGTGTACCAGTGCTGGGAGGAGGTGCCCGGGACCCTGGAGGCTGGGGAGGCCACAGTCTGTCTGTCTATCCGCAAAAGCTCACTTGACCAGCTAGGTGAGTTTCCTCCCTAAAGGTGGACCGGTCTCTCACCCCGTTAGAGGATCCCAAGGCTATCCTCAGGATGCAGTGGGCCCAGGAATCCAAATCTCACCTCCACATCCGCCCAGCTGTGCCAGAAAGCTGGGTCCGTCCTCTCCCGACTCCCCACACCCTGGCCTGTGGGCTCCATCTCCGGGATTGCCGTGGAGTCTGCCCACTTCTCCCTCCTGGCCAGTCGCTGCCTTCCTCTAAGCCACCACTTCTCCTTCCCACCTACACCAAAATAAAGACACTGAGAAGTTCCCACATCTATTCTTGGACCCTCTCACTCATTCTCCCCAGAGGAACTAGACTTGACAGATCCGAAAATGCAAATCTGGGCTCTTCACCCCCACCCCTTGACACCCCCACCCACTCCCCTTTGCATTTATAAACACCCCAATCCTTCCCTGCAATGCTCTCTCTGGTTTAGTCCCTCCTCACATCTCAGGTTGCACCCCATTGCACTTCTCCTTCCTCTATACGCTCTTGGCAAAGGGGCCAGGTGCCTGCTGCCTTGCTCCCCTGGGGGTCTTACCCACTGGAACCGCCTGGAACATTCTCCTCCACACGCTTCTCCCAACTCCTGCTCAAGCTCCAGGTTGTAGCTTAGACCTGGCCCCTGTCTGTGGCACCCCCAGAGGACCCCACCCTTGTGTTACAGCTCGTGCTGTGACATCATGGCCAATGCGCTGGGCTCTTCTCCTAGACTGTCAACATCATAAGGGCAGGACCATATCGACCTGTCTTCTCTCCATGTGTACCCCCAATGCTTTGGTACGGTTCACGCACAGCCCATAGAAAGTGCTCGGCAAATTTTTTTTTTTTTTTCCGGTAATAGGGATTGGACTCAGGGGCATTCTACCTCCGAGCTATACCCCCAGCCCTATTTTTTATTCTTTATTTTGAAACCATGTCTCACTAAGTTGTGGAGTGCTTCACCAGGTAGCTGAAGCTGGCCACGAACCCGGATCCTCCAGTCTCAGCCTCCCAAATGCTGGGATTACAAGCGTGTGCCACCATGCCTGGCTCTTGGCAAATATTTATTGCATGAACAACCAAGTGAAAGTAGGGCGTTCCAGTTCTCTCTGCCTTCCATGTTCCCTCTCCCGTTCACTCCAGGTGATGTCCAAAGCTCCTTCAGGTATAATCTGGCACTGGATCCAGGTCGAATGGTGCCTCGTGCTATTTTTGCTGAGACGAAGAACTCAACTTTGACTCGAAGAAGAACCCTGGGGCTGGGGGATCACTGTGAAACCCTGAAGCTGCTTCTGCCAGTGAGGACTGTGGGTTAGGGAAAGGGGATTAGGGGGAGGATCCCCAGGCTAGTCCTGGAGTCCTGCTCTCTGTTTTCTGCTCTCAGCTCCACTGTGTGAGGCAGGAAGGGCCAGGATGCTGGGGCTGGACAGAGAGAGGAAGGCTGGGGCGGGTGAAGTGGCTTCACAGCTTGGATGGGGTGCTGTAGGTCTGGGGAGAAGCTCTGGTAGTGGAAAGTAAGGAGGATAGTGGGTTCTTCACATGCTTTTAAATTTTATTTTATTTTTGCGGTGCAGAGGATTGAACCTACGGCGTGGCACATGCTGGGCAAGTGCTCTACCACTGAGCTACATCCCCAAAAAGATAGTGGGTTCTTTATGGCCCTCTCTCCTTCAGGACTGTGTGGAGGACGTGGCGAGCCCCATTGTCCTGCGCCTCAACTTCTCCCTAGCGAGGGACTCCATCTCACCCTGGAACCTCCGCCCTGTGCTGGCTGCAGGCTCACAAGACTTCTTCACTGCTTCTGTGAGTTTTTCGATGACGACCCAGGGATGTGGAGCTTTCACTGTGTCTCCATGTGCTTACCAACCCACAAGAGCCGGGCGTGGTGGTGCACGCTTGTAATCTCAGTACTTGGGAGGCTGAGACTGGAGAATCCCAGGTTCATGGCCAGCCTCAGCTACTTAGTGTGGCTCTCTGCAACTTAGTGAGACCCTGTTTCAAGATTAAAAAAAAATAAAATAGGGCTGGGGGTATAGCTTGGAGGTACAATTTCCTGAGTTGAATCCCTAGTACTACAAAAAAAAAAAAAAAGAACCCACAATAGGCCAGGCATGGTGGCACACAACTACTTGGGAGACTGGGACAGGAGGATCACAGGTTTGAGGACAGCCTCAGCAACTTAGCAAGACTCTCAGAAACCTAGCCAGACCCTGTTTCAAAATAGAAACTAAAAGCCAGCATGGTGGCACATGGTAGTACTTGGGAGGCTGAGACAGGAGGATCCAGGTTCTGGCCAGCTTTAGCTACTTAGTGAGGCTCTCTGCAACTTAGTGAGACCTTGTTTCAAAATAAAGAATAAAAAATAGGACTGGGGGTGTAGCTCAGAGGTAGAATGCCCCTGTGTTCAATCCCCAGTACTGCTAAATAAATAAATAAATAAATAAATAAATAAATAAATAAATAAATAAAAACTAAAAAGGGCCGGGGGTGTAGTGTGGAGGTAGAATGCCCCTGGCTTCAATCTCTGGTAGACCAAAAAAGACAAGGAAGGAAGGGAGGGAGGGAGGAAACCACACTCCGCAGCTCCCACTCCCCTGGCCCCCAGTTACACCAGGATCAGACCATCCCAAATACCACATGACGGGATTCACAGCAATCTGCATCTACAGTGGTGGCTGTAGCTGGGACTGTGTGTCCCCCGAGCACAAGGAACATACCTAACTCACCTGTAATTCCCACTTTCCCCAAACTGCCACCCAGTCCAAACCCTGCCCCATTACCAGCACTTAATAATGTCTGTTGAATAGTTTTTCCAGTATGAATTTTATTTGGCTCTACTAGACTTTATTCTCCTTGAAACCGAGGATCTGGTTTTGTCTTTCCTTTATATTCTGATCTCTCCTCCTGGCCAGTATTTCAGAGAGTGCTGGATGCAGAGGGGTTTAGTAATGGCGCCCATGAGCGCTTCTAAGAAGGGGTCTGGGGAGAGGCGAAGTCAGGGAACCAGAAGAGAATGTGCTGTTTTTCTGCAGCTCCCCTTTGAGAAGAACTGTGGGCAAGATCACCTGTGTGAGGGGGACCTGGGGGTCAACTTCAGCTTCTCAGGGTGAGCTTGTCTCCTTTCACACCCCGTTACTCTAGCTCCTGGGTCTCCCATCTCACTTGCGCTCCCTTTGGCTAACAAAAATAATTTTGAACCTGAGTGTGGTGGTGCACACCGGTTATCCCAGTACTTGGGGGAGGGGGGCTGAGGCAGGAGGATTGCAGGTTCCAGGCCAGCCTCAGCAACTTAGCGAGACTCTTAGCAACCTAGCAAGACCCTGCAAAACAAAAAAATAAAATAAAATAAAAAGGGTTGGGAGTGTAGCTTGGAGGCAGAATGCCCCTGAGTTCAATCCCCAGTACCAAAAATAATAATAATTTTGATTGGAATGTTATCAGCATATGATTCAAGAGTTCCCATAATCCTGCCCCTGTCCCTGATCCAGTTCCAACCTATTTCCAATGAAGTCACAGTCCCAGTTTTATCCTTCCTCCTTCAGCCTGCAGACCCTGGTGGTGGGGAGCTCCCTGGAGCTCAACGTGACAGTGACTGTGTGGAACGAGGGTGAGGATTCCTATGGAACTGTGGTCAGCTTCTACTACCCAGCCGGGCTGTCCTATCGACGGGCGTCGGGAACACAGGTGAGCGGCTCCCTTGGGCTCCAGTTGGCTGGCACCTTATATCAGTCTGTTTTCTGTTGCCAATGACAAAATGCCAGAGACTGGGAGAGTTATAAAGAAAAGAGGTTTATTTTGGCTCACTACTTTGGGGGAGGGGGTGCAAAGGTCTGGTGAGGTGGGGCAAGGCGTCACATAGCAAGAGACCAGAAGAAAGAGAGAGAATGAATATAATGCACTGGTCTTGTGTCTCTTCTGCTTTTTATAAAACTAGCAGGATAGTTGGGTGTGGTAGTGCATGCCTGTAATCCCAGTACTTGGAAGGCCAAGACAAGAGAATCACGGTTTGAAGCCAGCTTCCACAATTGAGTAAGGCTCTCAGCACCTTAGTGAGATCCTGTTTCAAAAAAAAAAAAAAGGATTTTCCTAGCCGGGCGTGATGGTACACACCTGTAATCCCAGTACGTGGTAGGCTGAGACTGAGACAGGAGGATCGAAGGTTCGAGGACAGCCTCAGCAAGTAATAAGACTCTCATCAACCTACCAAAACCCTGTTTCAAAATAAAAAACTAAAAATAGGGCTGGGGTTGTAGCTTGGAGGTACAATGTGCCCTGAGATCTATCCCCAGTAACACACACACACACACACACACACACACACACACACACACACACGGCATTTTCATCTATTGACACTTCCCTCTGCAGTATATGAGAGTTCCTGTGCCTATTTAACACTTGACATTATCAGAGTTTTTAATTTTTGTCAGTCTGGTCAGTCTGGTGGTCAAGTAATAGTATTTCCTTGCAGGGTTTTTGTTGCTGTTGTTGTGCGTGTGTAGTGCTGGGGGTGAAACCCAGGGATGTTCTACCTCCAAGCTACACCCCCAGCCCTATTTTTATTTTTTATTTGGGAACAGGGTGTCGCTAAGTTGCTGAGGCTCGTCTCCAACCTGTAATCCTCCTGTCTCTGCCTCCCACATACTGGGTTTACAGGTGTGCGCCACCACGCCCAGCTTCCTTGCAGCTCTGATTTACATTACTCTAATAAGGTTCAGCAACTTTACATATATGTCCTATCATTTGGATCTTTTCTTTTGGTGAGTGCTTGTCCACATTTTTTTTTTATTATCGATTTTTTTATTTATTTATTTTTTGCGGTACTAGGGATTGAACTCAGGGGCTTTCTACCTCCGAGCTACACCCCCAGCCCTATTTTTTTATTCTTTTATTTTGAAACCGGGTCTCACTAACTTGCGGAGTGCCTCACTAGATAGCTGAGGCTGGTCGCAAACCCGGATCCTCCGGTCTCAGCCTCCCGAATGCTGGGATTACAAGCGTGCGCCACCAGGCCCGGCTCGATTTTTTTATATTTTTTTATTATTGATTTGTGAGAGTTCTTTATATATTCTGGTTACTAGTCCTTTTCCTTATTTGTGTTCAAATATCTTTCCCCTTCCTCATCTTTTTAGTCTCTCTTTCTCTTTTTATTTTTATTTTTTGTGGTACTCGGGATTGAACCCAGGGGTGTTCTACCTCTGGGCTATACTCCCAATCCTATTTTATTTTGAAAAGGGGTTTCTCTAATTTGCTGAGGGTCTTACTAAATTACTGAGGCTGACTTCAAACCTGAGATCCTCTTGTCCCAAGTACTAGGATTACAGGTGTTCACCACCACACCAGGCTCTATATTGTCTTTTTTTTTTTTTTTTTTTCTTTTTTTTTTTTGCAGTACTGGGGATTGAACTCAGGGGCAATCTACCCCTGAGCTATACCCCCAGCCCTATTTTTTATTCTTTATTTTGAAACTGGGTCTCACTAAGCTGTGGAGAGCCTCACTAGGAAGCTGAGGCTGGCTGCAAACCCAAATCCTCTGGTCTCATGTATTGTCTTTTAATAAACAGAATGTCTTCACTTAACTGTGGTTGATTTTGTCAGTCTTTTCTTTTGTACTTACTGTTTTTGTGCCTGGATCTTTTTTTGTGGTACTGTAGATGGAACTCAGGGGCATCTACCTCCGAGCTACACTCCCAGCCCTATTTTATTTTTAGTTTGAAACAGGGTCTCACTAAATTGTGGAGAGCCTCACTTAAGTTGCTGAGGCTGACCACGAACCTTGGATCCTCTTGTCTCAGTTGTGTGTGAATCTTAAGAAGCACTCCCCTGCCCCCTAAAGTTACAAAAACAATCATCTCTATTATCTTTGAAAAGCTTTATGGTTCAGTTTTTTTCACATTTAACCCTTTAATCCAGTTGGAATTTAGTTTTAATGTCTAGATAGAGGCCAAGATCCAATTTCTACATTTATTTATTTATTTTATTTATTTATTTCGGTATGGGCCAATTGTCCCACCACCATTTGGTGAAAAGTCTGTCCTTAGTCGGACATGGTGGTGCACGCTTGTAATCCCAGTACTTGGGAAGCTGAGGTAGGAGAATCTAAGGTTCAAGGCAGCCTTGGCTACTCAGTGAGGCCCTCCACAACTTAGTGAGACCGTTTCAAAATAAAGAATAAAAAAATAGGGCCCAGGTGGAGGTAAAATGCCCCTAGGTTCAATATCCACTATTGCAAACAGAAAAAGAAAAAAAAAAGTCTGCCCCTTCTCCTATTGCTCTGCAGTATCACCACCATTATACATCAAGCCTATGTATGCGTGTGGGTAATCGTGAATTAATTCTCCTCTCCTAGAAGCAGCCCCACTGGCGGCCACTGCGCCTGGCATGTGAGACGCAGCCCGCTGGCAAGGAAGGCCTGAGAAGCAGCAGCTGTAGCATCCACCACCCCATCTTCCGAGAGGGTGCTGAGGTGGGTGCTTCACCCCGGTCTTCATCGCCGTCGTCTCTTGTCCTGACCCCCACCACGACCTTCCCTTTCCCCTTTCCCTCTTCCTTCTTCCCGCAGGGCACCTTCATAGTCACCTTTGACGTCTCCTCCAAGGCCGCCCTGGGAGACAGGCTGCTGGTGAGGGCCAACGTGAGCAGGTGAGCCCAGGCCAGCTGTGCCGCGTCCTCGCCCTCCCTCAGCTGTGGACGCCTCTCCTGGACTCCTTCCCAACGGGGCTCCCCTTTGTTTCTCCAGTGAGAATAACAAGCCGGCAACTGGCAAGACCACCTTCCGGCTGGAGCTCCCAGTGAAATACACGGTGTGCACAGTGATCCACAGGTGCCTCATCGCTGGCCTCCCCTTGGCCTCTGAGCCTGTACCCCTTGCTACAGCCGCCAGCCCTGTTGACGATAAACAATCTGTTCTAGTCTACTGGACTATAATGGGCCACTGGAGGCAGGCTACTTACAAAGAAGAGAGGTTTATTTAGCTCATAGTTTTGGATGCATAGTCTGAACAGTATAGCTAGTACCAGGTCTGGTGACTTTAACTGCATGATGGCACCACAATGGCAAGAGTGGGTACCAGAGGGTGAGATGGCACCATGAAATCAGGAAGCCAGAGCAAGAGGAGGAGCCAGCCTTGCACACTGGGCCCTGCCTCCTGTGTGTGTGGGGGGGGAGGGTTACTGGCGATTGAACCCAGGGGTGTTCTACCTCTGAGCTACATCCCCAACCCTTTTTTGTTTTGTTTTGTTTTGAAACAGGGTCTTGCTAGGTTTCTGAGGTTCTCGCCACTTTGCTGAGGCTGTCCTGGAACCTGCGATTCTCCTGTCTCAGCCTCTCAAGTACTGGGATAACAGGCAGGCACCACCACGCCTGGCTACCTGTCTCTCTAAGGTACTTCCACAGCCCCACATAGCTATATGGAGAGCCAAGCACCCAACACATGAACTCTTCTTGGTAGACGCACTCCAGTCATATCTAAACTCTATCAGCATCTAGGCTAGCCCCTTGGACTCCTCCTGTGGGAATGCTTGTGTGGGTGACCAGCCACGTGTTTATACTGTAATGCCATCGGCTGCATAAATTCTTGCTTCTCTGATCAACTGGCCCACTGGCGGGACACACATACAGCAGGTCACCACTGTGCACAGAGAGAGGGTACGGGTGGAAAGCAGAGCGGAAGGCCAGCACAGTGAGAGACAAGTCCTAATGTTCATGCAGGACTCACATGTGCTAGGTGCTGCTACGGCCCTGGCCCTGTCACACACAACTCTGTTACAGGTAGGCATGACTGTTAGCATCCCTATTTTAAAGAGGAAGAAACTATAGGGCTCCAAGCTGGGCATGGTGGTGCATGTCTGTAATACCAATACTTGGGAGGCTGAGACAGGAAGGTAGCAAGATCAAGGCCAGCCTCCATAATTTAGCAAGACCTTCTTTCCAAATAAAAATTTAAAAGGGTTAGGGATATAGCTAAGAGGTAGAATGCCACTAGTTCAATCCCCCTCCCCCGCCAAAAAAAAGAAAAAACCCTACAAGTGTCCAATGAGGCTAAATGGCTTGCCTCAAGTTTCTGGGTAGGAAGCAGTGGGTCTGAGCTCAGGCAACCTGGCACCAGCTCCTCCATGCTAGCGGTGGGGTGGGGGGAGATTGAGCTCAGGGTGAAGCATATGCAGAGCAAGTCCCCCCACACACAGAGCCACA
The DNA here is from genome assembly GCA_004027655.1 of Graphiurus murinus. Taxonomy (NCBI): domain Eukaryota; kingdom Metazoa; phylum Chordata; class Mammalia; order Rodentia; family Gliridae; genus Graphiurus; species Graphiurus murinus. The sequence continues at coordinate 61,836 of PVLC010005028.1, read as the reverse complement.
CTCCCATCCCCTCTCTGTGTTCTTAATCACCTAGCTGAGAGTGTGAAAACCAGTGGGGCCCAGCCTCTCAACGTAGTTGGCCTGGCTTCTGCATGCTGGTGAAAAGCAAAAGTCCTTCTTTCTGTCCGCTGAATTCTACCAAGATCTTAGATATTAAGCTCTGAGAAGGCGGGGACTATGGCTTAACCATTGAATCTCCAGGGTCTCCCACATGACCTGGTATATGGTAAATGTTTCTAAAAGAAACCATGGATGGATGGATGGATGGATGGATGGATGGATGGATGGATGGACGGATGGACAGACAGATGAAAATTATCCTGCAGCCTCAAACACTTATGTCCAGCCAGGTGTGGTGGCACACACCTGTAATCTCAGAACTTAAGAGGCTGAGACAAGAGAATCTCAGGTTTGAGGCCAGTCTCAGCAACTCAACAAGACTCTCAACAACTTAGTGAGACCCTGTTTCTGAATAAAAAATAAAATAGGGCTGGGGATGTAGCTCAGAGGTAGAATGCCCCTGGGTTCAATCCCAAACACCACACACACACACACACACACACACACACACACACACACACACGCCATTATGTCCCCTCTGTGGGCTGGAGTTCACAAGCCATCTTTCTTCACATTTCTTACCTACTCCAAGATGACCACATTTATTTTCTTCATTACCACCATGGAAGGGCTCCTATTCATTTCTTTCCCCAGAGACTCCTCAGGTTCATTTGTTCTGGCAGCAGCCTCTGCAAGCCTTACCTGAGGCCAACCACGTGTCCACCAGAGAAAGCAATGTAAATGGCTTTTGTCCCATAGGAAAGTGTTTTAACATTAGGGGAGGTGATGTTTAACTCGGGTCTGGAAGTAGAAATTTCTACTGGGTGTGATGGCACACACCTGTAATCCCAATACTTGGGAGGCTGAGACAGGAGGGTCACAGGTTCGAGGACAGCCTCAGCAATTTAGCAAGACTCTGTCTCAAAATGAAAAATAAAAAGGGCTGGGGGTGTAGCTTGGAAGTAGAATGCCCCTGGGTTCAATTCCCAAGGCAAGGAGGAGGAGGAAGAGAAAGAGGAGGAGGAGGTTGTCGTTATGATTTCCAGAAGGGGAATGGGTACGGTTATTTCAAGCTGAAGATCTAGCTTGGGCAAAGTCCCAGGGGTATGAAAGAATCAGGGATATCAAGGAAAGAACTGGCTCTTCTGGGTGACTGGGACAAAGGACAGCGTGGGAAGAGGAACTGAAGCTAAAGCTGAGGTTTCAGAGGGTTGTGGAGACCGCTGCTATTTCCTGGGGTCACCTTCTGGCCCCAGCAGAGCTCTCTGCACAGGCTGCGGCACAAGTGCATGTGTTTTTCATTAACATCCCCTTTCTTTTCCAGGCAGGAAGAATCTACCAAGTACCTCAACTTTTCAGCTTCTGATGCGAACAGCACGAAAGCAGTCCAGCATCGATATCGAGTAAGAGGCCGGCCTTCTGTGGTGTGGATAAAGTCCAAAGTGGATGGGAAAGATGACGAAGACCCCAGGGCTACATCTAGGAAAGAAGTGGGGCTTAGGCTGTGCCAAGAACCTTGGTCTTTATTTTTCTGCAGGTGAATAATCTGAGTCAGCGAGGTCTGGCCATCAGCGTGACGTTCTGGGTTCCTGTCCTCCTGGACGGTGTGGTCGTGTGGGACGTGGCTGTGAAGGCCTCTTCGCAGGTGCCTGCCCGTCTCCTCTCGCTCTCCAGGGTCTCATCCCACAGCACCATGCACCCTCTTCTCCGCTGGTCCTTATGTAGCTAAATATTTGTCTCTCTAGAGTCTCCTCTGCGTGTCAGAGAGGGAGCCTCCCCAGCATCCCGACTTCCCAACCCAGATTCCAAGGAATACTGTGCTGGTGAGGAAGACCCTGACCCCTGCTGTTGGACCCACCAGGTGCCAGGAAAAGCATTGCTAGATTATAGAGCTATGCAGTTATTCTGTGATTGTTCATCTATCCCCCCCCCCATTATTGACGGCTTGGATTTTCACTGATGGCTCCTCCCTAAGTGAAGACCTTCCTCAGTTTCCTTCCTCTCCTGTCCCTAGGACTGCTCCCTCGCCGACTGCCTGAGGTTCCGCTGCGACATCCCCTTCTTTGGTGTCCAAGATGAACTTGATTTCGTCCTGAAGGGCAACCTCAGCTTCGGCTGGGTCAGCCAGGTGCGCAGGTCCAGCAGCAGAGCCCCGCCCCTAGGTTCACCAGGCACCTGATGGGTCTGTGCTTTTTTTTAATTTATTCTTCCTCCTGGTGCTGGGGACTGAACCCAGAAGCATTCTGCCTCCAAGCTACACCCCCAGCCCTTTTAGATTCTTTTATTTTGAAACAAGCTCTCCCTAAGTTGCTGAGAACCTCTCTAACTTGCTGAGGCTGGCCTCAAAACTGCGATCCTCCTGTTTCAGCTCCCAAGTACTGGAATTACATGCCACCACGCCAAGCACTAGGCTAGGACGTTTCTTAAACTCTGAGCTTCTCTGGGAGCCAACAGCCCAGCTCCCCCCTCCCCTTTGCAGACATTGCAGAAGAAGGTGTCGGTGGTGAGTGTGGCCGAAATCACATTCAACAGATCTGTGTATACCCAGCAACAGGGACAGGAGGCATTTTTGAGAGCCCAGGTAGGGAGTGCATGGTAAGCCGTGGCCAGGCTGCTAAGAGGGCTCCCAAGGCTAGATCTGTGATGCCGATGGGGGATTTGCAATTTGCAAGCCTGGAGGGAGGAGGGGTGGACAGGACAGTTGCCTGGGCCGTCCTGGGCAGGACAGTTGCCCCTAAGAGCACACATGCTCCTGTGTCTCGCGCCTTGGAGTGGGGCTGGGGAAGGAGGGGAGGGAGCTAACAGTTGGAGAGCGGGGGCGGGGGGGGCTGAGACAGCACCAGACCTGATGCTTTCTGATCTTCAAATCAGGTGGAGACAGTGCTAGAAGAATATGAGGTATTTGACCCCATCTTCCTCGTGGTGGGCAGCTCTGTGGGAGGTCTGCTACTGCTGACTCTCATCACGGCCACACTGTACAAGGTAAGTATGTTGTCCCACTCCTAAGACCCTGCTAGGTCACATTGTGGTGTCAGGTGGCCTGGGCACACGTTCTTCCTGCAGCACTTACTGCTTAAGATTAGGCAGGTTGCTCAAGCTCTGACCTTCTGTCTCATTTCTTTTTTCTAATGATAATAAGGTTTACATCACAGATAGGTCGAAGCAAGACAGAAATGAAGCCAGCGTATGTGTGTGGATCTGCCTGACTACAGAATCTATGCATTTCCACTACAGATGAGATGTAGAGCTACCGTGCTTGGCACACAATAGATACTCAGCATATGACAGCCTTTGTTCACATAAATGTCCTGGTACACAAGCATACGTTAGCTTAGTTCCCGTCTCCTCTTCTCCCCGCTCAGCTTCTTCCTACTGTCAGCTTTCTTCCCTGCCCTCTTACCCAGTTTTTCTGCTTTACCCTCTCTCTCGTAGTTTGGCTTCTTCAAACGTCAGTACAAAGAAATGCTGGATGGAAAGTCAGAAGACGCTGCCGCGTTCAGAGGGGAGGATTCTCGCTGCGAGGCCCCAAATTTGCCTTTGACCTAATCATCCTCTTTGCCTGTTTATCTCTTCTCCCATGGGCCATGGACTGGTTCTGTCCCTACCTATAAAACTTATTATTATTATTATTTTTTTTTTTTTTTGGTGATACTGGGGATGGATGGAACCCAGGGGCCTGCTACATCCCCCACCCTTTTTATTTTTTATTTGGAAACAGGGTCTCACTAAGTTGCTAAGAAACCTCACTAAGTTGCTGAGGCTGGTTTCAAACCTACAATCCTCCTGTCTTGGCCTCCCAAGTACTGGGATTACAGGTGTGCGTCACCATGCCCAGAAAAACTGTGTGTGTGTGTGTGTGTGTGTGTGTGTGTGTGTGTGTGTATGTGTGGTGTACTGGGGATTGAACCCAGGGGCATTCTACCTCTGAGCTACATCCCCAGCCCTATTTTATTTTGAAACAGGGTTTCAAATTACTGATCAATTACTGATCAATTACGATCAATTACTGATCGTTGTGGAGGGCCTAAGTTGGTGAGGCTGGCTGTGAACCTGCAATCCTCCTGTCTCAGCCTCCCAATAAAATTACTTTCGTGGGAATAACTTCTGCATAAATCTGGACTGGTCTGAGCAACCCTTCAAGTGCTAAGCTGCCTTCCTGAGGAGTTGAAAGATTTTTATATTTTTACATATCTGTCAAATGTCTTCAGTGATGATCTACTTTTTAGAGGAGTAAGCATGATGTCAGCATAAATCTTCACATGGATAAGAACTGTCACATGAAATGAGGATGTTTATTACATTTTCCTTGTATGGAAGAGCTCTAACCCAGGGACTAGGTTCTAGGAATCGTTGGGGGAAACTACTTGTGGGTATAAAATTAAAAAAAAAAAAAAAAGTTCTCTCACTTTCTCAGGTACCTGGAGTCTGAGGTCAACTTGTCAACTTTTCTTGATGGTTCTGTCAATAGTATTGGCACAGAGGGTTAAAGGAAGTGTGTGTGTGTGTGTGTGTGTGTGTGTGTGTGTGTGTGTGTGTGTGAGAGAGAGAGAGAGAGAGAGAGAGAGAAATGGGTTACAGTACAGGTTTAGGATCCTTAGTAACAGCAAGTGGGAAGGCCAGTGAAATCTTCACAGCTCATTTGAACCATCATCCCTTTGAATGCGTTCCCTGGAAGCCAGGAGAGCTCCAGAAAGGAGCATCTGATTTCCAAACTAATACAGAAGATCAATTACTGATCGATATAAAGAATGATCGACGTTTTTGATTAGGACACACAGAGGTGCACTGAGCCCATGTTTGATGTGAGGGTTACCTACAGATAGCCAGGACTCACAGTCGCTGTCACTGGGCTGCAGTGTCCTAGGAGAGCTCCTGCAGAGCCTGGAGCCCTGGATTCCCCCAGTGCCTTTGATCAGCTGTCTCAAGAAAAGCCAATTAATCACTGAGAATCTCAGGTTCCTCCTCCAGAGAATGGGAAATAAAAATATATCTTGCTCTGAGTTACCGTGAGGATTCAGCGTATGGGAAAGCCTTGTATGGCCTACAGACCTAATTATTAGTAAGAGAAGGAGAGAGAGGGTGAGAGAGGGAGAGAGAGGGAGGGATGGAGGGAGGGAGGGAGGGAGGGAGGGAGGGAGAGAGAGAGAGAGAGAGAGAGAGAGAGAGAGAGAGAGAGAGAGAGAATCTCCTACCAGCTCAGAAAGGAAATTCCTTTAAGCACCTGCCATTATCAAGCCTCGTGCGGGGGTGAAAAAATGCTCAAAGGCAACCACACCGCTGCGCATGCACCTCTGAGGTGCCCTGGCCCCATGCACTCTGTCCGGTGCTGGTCCCTGCCCAACCTCACCACCCACTGGCCCCAAAGAGCCTGAGAACACAAAGCTTCCACACCTTTATTGAGCTTGGGATTGTCCATCAGGGCCCTCAGGGGTGTTCGTAGCCAGTGGGCAGAGGGTTGACGTGGGGATTGTGGAAAAGAGTGTGGTTGCCGTCCCCCCAGGAGTAGGGCTGTGGAGAGAGGGGACAGAGTGTCAGCGTGTCTGGGCCTGGGCTCCCCGCATCCCTCGCCACCCGCCCACCCGGTGTCCAGTCTGGGACTGCTGTACCTTGGTGCGGATGCGCAGGTGGTGGTAGGGGATGAACTCAGGGCGCTCGTGGTGGCCCGCGTGGAGCCAGCAGTTGAGGGTGCACAGGGCCACGCTGGGGAGCGCCAGCACGAAGGTCAGGAGGCGCCAGGTACCGGCTGTGCGGGAGGAAAGGCCAAGGTGAGAGAGAGGTCCAAGGCCATCAAAAGGTCTGGGGGACGCTTGGCCCATGGGGGTGTCGCCCGCAGGGTGTGTGTGTGTGTGTGTGTGTGTGTGTGTGTGTGTGTGTGTGTGTTGAGGGAGCAGGTAGTCAAGGCAAGGCCATTAAGCCCCAGGATCGGCAAGTCCCACTCACCTCCTGCGCCTCCATGGTCTCCCTTGGCCGCGCTGGCCAGGCCCCTGCTCAAGGACCTCAGAGGCAGAGCCATTGCAGGAGACAGGCTGGGGGCCCCGCTGTCCTTTCTCTCTCCTTCAGAGGCCTAGGTTCTCCTCCCTTCTTTTTGAGCCAATCACCTGTTGAGTCCAGGGAATGGGTGTCTATTTTTAGGGGTTTTCTATATTTAAAGTGGGGCCGACTGGCAAGAGATACTCTCCAAATAGCTGCTTCACTGTGCCTTTTATTTTGACAAGGGGGCATTTAAAGAACTAAATTTAAAAGAACATGCTATTCTTTTTTTTAATAGTTTCAGGGAACTATTTTATTCAATACTCTATCCCCAGTGGCTGGCACACAGCAGGCCTTTAATAAATATTTGTAGAATGAAGCAAGGGTCTTTTTGGATCTGAGTTCCTTTCAACTGTAAAATGTGTGATTTGTAATTTAAATTTTTTTTTATGAAGTTTAAGTAACAGAGTCTGGCACACAACAGTAGCTCAGTATACATACTAGTTACAGTTCCTTGCAAACAACAGAACTCACGCTTCCTTAATTTTGAAAGATAAGCAATTGACGCCGGGTGTGGTGGCACACTCCTGTGATCCCAGTACTTGGGAGACTGAGATGGGAAGATCACAGGTTCAAGGATAGCCTCAGCAGCTGAGGGAGGCTCTGTTTCAAAACAACATATATATATATATATATATATATATATATATATACACACACACACACACATATATATATGTATATATATATTTTTTTTTAAAGGGCTGTGGGTATAGCTTGGAGGTAGAATACTCCTGAGTTCAATCCCCAGTACATACCATACACACACACACACACACACACACACACGAAAAGAAATTGAGAATCCTGGGTATCTCTGGCATAGCCAGAGAGGCTCACAGTGTGCACAGGCAGAAGCCGCCTGTGAGCCAGCTGCTGTAGTGAGACTCAGCTGCTGCTCACATTACTGGACCTGGAATGCCAAAAACTTCAGTAATGCTGCCTTGGGAAACGAGATTCTTTCACCCTCATCCATCTTGAAAATGTATTCCTGTGAAACTTGTCTCCTTGGGTTGCTGTCTTCTGAATCAGTGAATCCTGTGACTGCACCAACCGGCGCTACCGGGGTCCTTGCCTGTGCTCTAGCTGCAAGAAAGGCTGGGAAGTTAAATTCCGGCTACTGTCTTATAGAGGCAGGAATTGTATTGCAAGTGTGTGTGTGTGTGTGTGTGTGTGTGTGTGTGTGTGTGTGTGGAGGGGGGAGGTGCATCCCCAAATATAGGAAGTGTACTCAAAAGATGCTGGGCAGCCACAAACTTGACAAACATCTTCTGCAAAGTATGTTATTTCAATCTGAAAAATCTGACTACTTAGAGGAGAAAGAAGAAAGCCTAGGCAGGCCTGCGTGAGCCTGGTGTCAAGGCAGGTTGCCAGAAGGCTCCAGGGCTGCAGGGCTGCCATCTGCCTCGCTCACTGTCATATCCTCAGCACCCAGCATGAAGCTTGGAATGAAGGAGCTGTTCTAAAGATACGGAATTTTTTTTTTTTTTTTTTGGTACTGGGGATGGAACCCAGGGGCATTCTAACTCCGATCTATATTGCCACTGGATCTTCCCCATAAGCAATTCTCAATAAACCTTATCTCACACCCCATCTCTGAGTGTCTTTGGTCTCTCAGCAACCTATCCCACTGCTCTAGCTCAACAGGACTATAGATGTTACCCGTCAAAAGAGGGGTTGTCAGCTCCCTCTGCCCTTGGGAGAAGCAGCAAACTTCTTAAAGAGGACATGTATTGTTTCATATCATCTGCTCAATAGATCTGTGAAAGAAAAACTTTAAACAAATTAAAGAGCTTATTTGAGCAAAGGATGATTCATGAATGGGGCAGCTCTCTAAACTGAAAAGGGTTGGGTGCTGTGCTGTGTGGTGTGGACAGTGAGCTTTCATGGGCTGAACAGGGAAATAAAGTACAAAAATACCTTGATTGGTTACAGCTAGGCATTTGCCTTATTTGAACATGGTCAGACTAGTTGGTCTAAGAAAAACATACTCCTAAATTAGATTTTGGCTGTTTTCATACTCAGGTTGCAGCTTTTTGGTTAGAAACGCGAAGTATGGAACAACCTCAGGCCAATGCTTCCTCTTTATTGCATTTAACATATCTACACCTTCTTCTGATAATCACACCCAAGATTTTGTGAAACCACCCCTCTCTCATTTTCAGTTCACAGTCCAAGTGGGGTTGACACTCCCCTCTAGCTCTAAAAGGGGACACATGTTCCAGGCCTAGTCAATTAGAATGTCCTATTCTGGTCATTAGTGATTGGTTTAGGGAGGAGCACTTGTCCATGACCCAATTTTACAACTTCATTGGACTATTGAGACATAATAGTATTTTAGCTGAACTTGGAGCTGCCGTGCTTTAGATTGAAGTCAATATTGAAGCCTTTTGGGGGGGGGGGTGGAGTAACCAGGGATTAGACCCAGGGGCATTCTATCTTTGAGCTTACACTCCCAGCCCTTTTTATATTTTATTTTGAAACAGGGTCTCGCTAAGTTGCTTTTAGTCACAGTGATGTAGCAGAAAGTTCTGAGCAAAACTCAGGTGCAAAGGAAGGTGGGTATTTATGCCTGTTTGCATGTGGGTGGCGGCACTGGTGGCCAAATCCGGTGGAGGACAGAAACAGTAGGAGGAGGTCGGGAGAGATGCAGGAAGTGTCGCTTGAGGGTATAGCTGGAACAGCAGACCAATAGAATAACTGGGCTACAGTAAGAGCCTGGGGGATGGAGGCCTGCCCAGAGCAGTGGAGATGAACGTTCTGGCCCTTCCAGTACAATGTGTTTCCTAGGGCTCGAGGAGAGGGGGACACTGGTTCAGCAACACAACTCCAGCCCGCCTTCTCCAGGTAGGAGACAGCAGGCCCAGGCAGCTGCCCTTCAGACCCCTGCCCGCCTGTTCCCTGCATGGCACCCGGGGGCGGAGGCAAGAGGAGGCGTCACCCACTCTCTGAAGAGGGCCAGACGCTAGCTCCCAGGGTGCTGGGCCGCGCACCAGCCCCGCGAGAGCCAGCCCCCAAGGCAACGCAGCTGTGCGCCCGCTGGGGAAAGGGGACACCACGAGGGCCCTCGGCCCTCGGGGGGCGTGCTGGGAAGTGGGGACCCGGCAAAAAGCCCTGGGAGCGGGAGGTGCGGGTTCCAAAAAGCCATGCATATGGGAGGCCCCACAGCCGCCGGACTGGAATATCGAGGGTCCCGGGCGTCCTTAGCCTAGCCACCGGCAGCTCCATTCCCGGCCCATCTGGCGTCTCACTCCCCCACCCAAACACCCCACTTCTCCCACAGCCTTCCCTCGCGGGACGACGCGCTCAGAGCAGAAAGTACACCGCAAAGAGCTGCTTAGGGACCGCCACGCTCCGGCCGCTAACCAGGAGGGAAGAAGTGGCCAAGGGCGACCTTTCCCCGGGAAAAAGGTTTTAGGTCACAGGGGACCGTATTAGGCCACGCCACGTCAATCAAGGAACCTGCGGCTTTGACCAAGTTACGCCGCACGCATGTGTGCCGCCCTCGGGGGTGGAGTCTGGACCGGACGCATGCGCAGACGCCGGCTTCCGCCCCGGAGCACGCTCCGCCCACTCCTTTTGCAGACGTTGATTTACCTGGGAATCCTGAGAAAGGGAAAAACAGGCCAAGGACTGGTCGACCACACCCCCTAGCGGCAGGAGGGAGTGAAGGCATACGGGAGGTGTGGTGCAGGTCGAAGGGGAAGGCTGGGTCACAGGGCTGAGATTAGAGTGAGGCGCATTGGCCCCTGGCACCAAATTTAAGGAGGCGCTGAAAAATTTTAGTAAGCAAGATAATTCAATAGCTCAAAAAAAAAAATCAATGCAAAAAACCAATGATGAACAAAATATCCAAATTTTAAATGAAGACAGGATTCTACCCTGCATTTTCATGACATTGTCTCACTCTAATCCTGGCCATGGTTCTGATGGTGCACGCCTGTAATCCCAGTACTTGGGAACCTGAAACAGGAAGATCATAGGTTCAAGATCACTCTCAGCAACTTAGCCAGACCCTGCTTCAAAATGAAAAAAATAGAGCTGGGGATGTAGCTCAGAGGTAGAATATCCCTGGACTCAATCCCCAGTACAAAAAAAAAAAAAAAAGTTAATAAAACAAGTGGCTTCACAGGTTGTAGTTTGCTTATTTAATTGCATTAAAATATTATTTTCCTTGCCATTTGAACTCTTGTTTCAAGGTTTATTTCCAAGGGTACCTAAACTAAGACAACAGATAAGTGTTTTTCAAAGGAGTGAAAGAGAAGGGCAGGGAGCCGGGCGTGGTGGCGCACGCTTGTAATCCCAGCATTCGGGAGGCTGAGACTGGAGGATCCAGGTTCGCAGCCAGCCTCAGCTGCTTAGTGAGGCACTCTGCAACTTAGTGAGACCGGTTTCAAAATAAAGAATAAAAAACAGTGCTGGGGGTATAGCTTGGAGGTAAAATGCCCCTGAGTTCCATCCCCAGTACCGCAAAAAAAAAAAAAAAAAAAAAGAAAGAAAAAGAAGGGCAGGGGACTAAAATGATTCTGTAAGCACAATTTTTCAAGGTCTAGTTCAAGTCACATTTTTTCCCATAAGACATCTCTGATCATTGGTGACTTGTCCTTCACCTAGTATTGTTTTGATATCTGTCTCATCTGCCCTGTTGTACCTCTTCTATCCTTGTTTATGACTTGTAACATGTGTATATTTTGTGTGTGTGTGTGTGTGTGTGTGTGTGTGTGTGTGTGTTTGGTATTGGAATCAAACCCATAGGCATTCTAACTTTGAGCTACACCTCCAGCTCTTTTTTTGTTTTGTTTTGAAACAGGGTCTCACTATGTTGCTAAGAGTCTCGTTAACTTCCTGAGATTGGTCTCAATCCAGTAATATTCCTGTCTCAGCCTCTCCAAGTATTGGAATTACAAGCGTGCTCCACCATGCCCCGCTTAAAAACCCAGAATTTCGTACTCAGTGAAATTATCCTTCAAAAGTGAAGAAGAGTCAGGCTCAGTGGCCCAGGCTTATAAACCTTGTACTTGGAGCCTGAGACAGGAGGGTTTCAAGTTCAAGGCCAGCTTAAGTAATTTAATGAGACCCTATTTCAAAATAAAAAGTGCTGGGAGCGAAACTCAGAAGTAGAGTGTCCCCAAGTTCAATATCTAGTAACACACACACACACACACACACACACACACACACACACGAAAGAGGCAGAACAGGAAGGTCCCCAGGCACCGGGGCCAGTGTGGACGTCTTGCTCCCCATAGCAGATGCCTAGCTTTCTCTGCCCCTAGAAGCTTTGCTATCTAATTGTTTAGAAAGGGGAGAAAGAGAAAGTGGGGGAGAGGAAAGGGAAAAGCAGGTCTCCTGTGAAGATCTCCCGTACCCCCAATTTGCTTATAGTAAGCCATTGGCTTAGAAACCAGATTCTCTAACTCTTACATTTACTCTTTCATGATAAAACATTGTTAGTGGGAATGAGGCCTTTCCTATAAGCTGAGTACATGTGCTGGAGTGCATGTACTTGGAGAACTGTTTGGAACTCTACTGTACCCCTGGAACTCAGCTGGATTCTGGATAGTAAAGGTTGGCAAGCCTAGGAGAGGTCACACATGACAAGTAGGACTTTGGAGTGTGTGTGTTTACTGGGGATTGAATCCAGGGGCATTCTACCTCTGAGCTACATCTCCAGCCCTATTTTTTATTTATTTGTAAATAAGATCTCGCTAGATTGATGACAGTCTTACTACTTGCTGAGGTTGTCCTCAAACTCGCCATTCTCCTGTCTCAGCCTCCCAAGTACTGGGATTACAGGCTTGTTTGCTTGACTCCCACAACAGTTCAGTGAGCGCTGTGCCAGGGACCATCTCCTTAAGCCCAGGGCACATTAAATGCTGGATTAATCCTACCCCTCCTACCTCTGCTTTTCTGTTCTGGTCAGGACCTGTTTTCAGCAACTGGAGGAGAGGGGACCCAGGGATACTGCCTTAATGTAAGAAATGAGCTTCTAGTTTTCTGAAAGAGATTTTGCAAACAAATCTAGCTTCCTTACCCACCACATACATGACCGTATGCAGTGACAGATTATGCAGGTACACTTACAACACTTGACACTCAGTCAATGCAACTCTGAGGAAACTGAGGCCCAACGGCAACTAATAAGCAATATAAGCAGGACCTGATCATAAAAACTTTTTATTACATGCCTATTATGCATGTTTTGGGCTCAGGCCTCCAACTCAAATGCTGACTTGTGCTCTTTGAAGTGCTGTTGATCGGAATGTGTCATGTACTCTTTTCTTCATCGCTGACCCCCTCCCCAGGGGATTTTGTTGCTCTCAGCTTGAGGAGATGGAAACTATTCATGAGATGTCACTTTGACGCAGCCTTCCAGATATGCTCCAGACAAGGCTCCTTCCCCAATGCCAGCATCAGTAGCTCTGTTGTTACTGGTCCTCAATCTATTGCCTTCATAGGATGTCAAGCTACTTCAGGACTGTTTCATTTCTTTTTTTCCTTTCTTTCTTATTTTATTTTTTGGTACTGGGGATGGAACCCAGGGGCATTCTACCTTTGAGCTACACCCCCTGCCCTATCTTTTATTCTTTATTTTGAAACAGGGTCTCACTAAGTTGTGGAGGGCCACACTAAGTACTAAGGCTGGCAGAGAACCCATGATTCTCCTGTCTCAGCCTCTCAAGTTCTGAGATTACAAGTGTGCACCACCATGTCCGGCTTGTCTGTTTCATTTCTGTAGCCTTAGAGGAGTTAGTGCATGAACTGGTATGATGTTTTTTGACTGAAGCATTAGTGATAGTGACTGGGCTCTAGACTTGGGGGAGAGAGGGGAGCTGAGATTTATGGAGTCAGCCCCTGACCCAGGTGCTTCATGGAGGCCGGTGTACCCATGGAATCTTCACAACCTTTCGAGGTAGCCCTCATCATCCATTTTACAGATGAAGAAACTGAGATCTAGAAGAGGTAAAGCTTGCACAGTCAAGAAGTCAAGCCTGGGGTCTCTGTGCCAGGAGCCGAGCCTCTACTCTGAGCAGGTACAGTCCTAAATGCAGCAAGCCTGATAAAAGGCGACAACTTCAGAGAAAGGGGACCAGAAACCTGGGGCTGATAATGGAAGGACTGTCCCACAGAAGTGAGAATTAGGTTTTTGTTTTGTTTTTTTTTTTTTTTGCGGTACTGGGGATTGAACTCAGGGGCATTCTACCTCCGAGCTATACCCCCAGCCCTATTTTTTATTCTTTATTTTGAAACCGAGTCTCACTAAGTTGCGGAGTGCCTCACTAGGTAGCTGAGGCTGGCCGCGAACCCGGATCCTCCGGTCTCAGCCTCCCGAATGCTGGGATTACAAG